>VXAL01006645.1:16750-42152 GCA_013399475.1 Chauna torquata | reverse complement strand
CAGTTTGTAATTATAAAAACATTTTATTTTTGTACAGTCCATGACTGAAAATGTATTATACTTTTTAAATTTCAGGTTCCTCATTGGTTCAAAGACTGATGCTGAAAGGTAAACTAACATACTGTATATAACCAGCTGCCTTGATGCCAAATAACGAATTTTGTTCCTTTTAGCTGACTGTTAATGTTGTGCTTAACTTAATAAGTAAGAGGAGATAAATGTAGGAACTGCACACTAACGGGCAAGGAATTATAGAGGAAAGCAAACATGTAAATACAGCTTGTCCCACTACCTAAATTCCAAGCATGTTAGTTATTTGCACGGTTATTCTTGATTACACAAGTAATGACAAAATTTTGAGAGCACTTAAGAGGAATTTCCTCTTGAGATTTTGTGTGGTAAATTGGCAATCCTGGAAGTTGTTAATTTGAGCTCAGTGTGATATAGGACTCTTTTTTGTATGCTGTTCATTATTTGATTCTGCTTTCTTAAAGAAGTAAATAACACAACAGTTTTCTAGTATACTTCAGTTGTAGAATGATTAGGAGTAGCAATCCTGGCATAAGTGTGTGGCAACAAAATAAGGATTTCTTTGAATATTTGTCAGTGTGCATGATATTACAGATACCTGTGTGCCTCTGTGCATCTGAGCACAGAACCTTTAAAAAGCACTCTCTCACAAAGCTGGTCACATGTTTGTGCCTTCTTAGGCACAGCCATAGCTGTTCCCCACTCTCTTTTTATGTGCCTGGCAGGGAGATGAATTCTTGATTTGGTCAAAAAATCAATACTAATACTCTTTGTTTTAATAGATAAGTTAAAGGAGGGTTGACCATTCTATAAGGAACATAAGCACAGGGGACACAGCTTTATAAAAGATTCTGAACTCATGTGGAGGAAATGGCTGGCTGACATTCCAAAGAGCTGCACTCCCTTTTGGGAAGGAACTGTTACGTCTACTGTTTTGCATATTCCTCCTGAAGAGTGTTTCTTAAACTTAGATACAGTAGTTTGACTGATTCAAGTTTACTGCAGGAAGCTGCTTCATCTAAGCAGTTGTGGTTGGTATTAGAAAAAAGACAGTGGTTTAAAAAAAACAAAAACGCAAACAACCAAACAAACGAACTTAAAGGTTTAGTGTTTGCTTGTTTGTTTGTTTTAAACAGAATAAATCTAAGAACAGAACCCAGGAACATAAAGTAGAAAGATATATACAGATATGTTTTTTGTGTATATCTAGATTATATATAGATATATGTTCATAGGTATATATTTTTATGCATAATTATATATTGTATGTTTATGTGACATCTATGATTATTTAATTATACATATATTTTAGTAGTTCAAAGTTGTTAATCTTTAAAAGTTTTTGTGTTCATATGTTTCAGAGTGGTGAACCAGTATCAGGAGTTAGTACAAAACGAAGCTAAATGTCCTGTGAAAATGTTTCATAATTCAGGTGGATCAGTTAATCTTAGTCATCTTTCTCCAGGGAAAGAAATGGAAGTGAGTTTATCAAGCTGTATATTTCTTTTATTTGCACTTGATTGTTGAATGATTAGAATAATCCTTACTGTTCACATTTAAAAGTGAAATAACCTAAAAATTAATTCTGAATTAATTTTTAAACACATTGTCATAGTCATTCAGGGTGAGTATATTGGAAAAGTTAGAGGAAACCACTTTTGTTTTCACTATTCAGATGTTGCATCTTTCAACCATGACTGTTTTTTTTTATGGCCATGTATAGTACAGTTAGCTCCAGAGGTTTTTTTACAGCATTCTTCTCTGTTCAGATTAACTTTTTGCAGAGAAGTATAGTAAAATGTAGCCATGCATTTAATAATACATGTCAGTAAACATAGGAGTAGAGGTAATAGCTGATCTTCTTTTCTTTTACTTTTAAAATTGTTTCCCCTTAATTTCAAGAGGAAAACTTTCAAAACAAACAAAACTTTTAAGGAACATATGTTTGTATGTATGCATCTAGTAGAAACTTCTTCATTCCTGAATTCTCATACCTGTTGGCATTGCCCTGTGCTCTACTTCTGCTGGCTTTCTCGGTCAGATTCAGTGCTGTAGTGGTCAGCTGTATATAAGCTCCAACTAGTAAATGAATTTGTGTCAGTTGGGGCTATTTACTTTGTTATATCTTTGCTCTAAATACGTCTTATGAAGTACTGCAACCTTGCTCTGAAAGAGTTTTGTGTTAGCCAGGAGAAAAGCATACTGAGGACAGCGATTGCAGAGAGGAATATGGATGTTTGTGATGTGTGTATACATGTACATGCATCTGCATGCACATGTGTCTATATATGTGTATATATACATATATAAGCACACCATGTATATATTGTATGTACACACACGCTGTAATATCATAGAATAACTTAGGTTGGGAGGGTACTTCCAAAAGTTATCTTGTCCAGCTGTCCAAGTCCCCTCTGAAAGCTGGACCAAAGTTACTTTGGTTACTTTATTTAATGACCTAGTCTCTTTTTGAATGGGGCCTTTATTTACAAAATGAAGAAAAGTATTTTTAATAGAATCCTCAGTGTCTTTTTGTATGAGAAAACAACTAGAAACATGTGGAGGGAGTGTCTCTTATTACTCAGAGTCAGTGGAGGCTAAGCTCTCCAGAAAGGTTGATTTTGTGCGGTGGTAGATGTTCTGATTTGTTAACCCATGTTAAATTAAGTTAGGCTCCAGCACTGAAATACTCTATTTGCTATGCTGAGAGCCTAATTTTCTAGTTTCAGACTGTTTGTGGACTGCATGCTTGCTCAAACACTGTTTTCATTTATTGGATACAAGCTTTATATGTAAAAATAGTATAGTCTATAACTAGATGTGTTTCACTGAGTCTTTTGATGGTGTCAGCTGTTGAAATTATGGATTTAGGGTCTGTTGTGAGTGACTAAGAAAAAGAGATTTGATTAGCTGAAGTTAAATTGTGTTTAAACACTCTGATAAACATGTTATAAGAACAAACAAAAAGGGAACACATTTCGTTTAAACAGATTAGGGAAATTCTGATCCCGTTAAAGTCAGTGGGAAAATGTATTGATTTGTACGCATTCAGGATTTTCCTGAATGTATTCAAATTCCTACTCCCAGAATCAGGGATCCATGTTGGTTGGAAATAGCAGATGTTTACAGTTGGTGAATGAATTGAATGATGTAATTTTTCAAGTAAGACCAAATTGTCTTTTTATTTAAAGTGCATCTGTCAGTTGCATTTGTGAGAAGTTACTAAGAAGGACGTCAGAATTGGGGATAACAAATTCTTTTTTTTTTTTTTTTGGCTCAGTTTAAATTTTACTGGCATTTCAGAGCTTCTTCTTGATGGTAAGCACTATCTAAAAAGAGTTAGTCATAGGTTGTTTTTCAAATATATACAAACCTGGAATGTTTCAAGGGAATTTTGTCATGGTTTTGAGAATTCGAATACAAATTAACTGAATTGTGTTTTCTGTCAAATATGTGGAAGCTCACATTATTGATCTGGTAGTGTTAATTTCTCTTTCCTCCTAGCAGCCAGAAAGTATATCAGGCTCTGTTCAGTCTTCAGTACTGGGGAAAGGTGTAAAACACCGACCTCCTCCCATCAAATTACCTTCAAGTTCAGGAAGTAGCTCTTCAGGTAATTATTTATCAGCTTGACCATCTCCTTTCGGTGTGTTCTGCTTACTGTAAAGTGATACGCTGATCCTTTAGTAAAGTTTTATTTTTTTAAAAAGTCAGTATCTTATCTGTGAAAAGAGTTTTTCAAAGTATCGCTTTGTTAATTTCTGATTGTATTGTTTGCAAATATGTATCCTAAAAAATATTCAAGTTAACTTGTACTTACAGAACAATAATGTATTTTAATTGTTTTTTTCAGGTAATATTTTTAGTCCACAGCAGTCAAGTGGCCATCTAAAATCCCCAACTCCTCCTCCTCCTTCTAAGCCACCTGGTCTTTCTCGGAAGCAATCTATGGATCTTAATCAAGTTAGCATGCTCTCTCCAGCTGCCATGTCTCCTGCGAGCTCTTCACAAAGTGAGTCACGACCTAAATTCTCCATTAAATCTTAGGCTTTTGCATAAATGCTTCCTGAGATAAAACTTCTTAACCTGTGGAATGATGAAACTTAAGTGTACAGTGTACCCTAAATTGTATAAGTTGTGCAGCTTAGGCAGGTCTCTTGTTCACTGTATGTATTTTTATGTTTATTGTAATTGTGTTCGTTTTTCTGTATATATGTATGCACCCTTTGTGTATACGTTTTAATACATTTTATGCAATTAGTATGATCTCCTCTTTTATGAAAGGCTGGTAGATGATGTGATGAGATAAAATTCCAAAGTGTAGATTTTTCCTCCAGTGTAAAAACAATATGTTAGATCAGTTTGCCTTTACATAATTTAAGCATCTGGTTTTTCAATTGTTATAGGAGCTGGTGCAGTTGTATCTCTATGTATGTATATAATCTGATCAGTCCCGAGGTGGTGATACAATAAACGATAAGATGATTTTTTAAAACACTCCTACACTGTTTTACAAATCATTGCTGATTGCAAGTGTGGTGGTGATGCTGATGATGATAGCACCATATTCTCAGATGATAAAATGTAAATTTCAATAATAAATGACATCCTAGTTTAATTTCCATTAACACTGACAGGATCATTGTAATTATAGCTATAGATCATACAGTTTTTAAAATATGTATGTGTCTTGAGACATTTTGTGAAAAGATTTGTACAAAGAAATCACAGCTGCAGTTTTTCAATTTTTTAATGAATAATTGTGTACTGCACATTCCAGTATCCTGCACAGTATTATAATATGCTTTTTTCATTAAATAATTTAAAATCTGGATAGCTCAAAAGGTGTAACTTTTCTGCCTTCTTGTTTTGCACAAAGAAAAAGTAGAAAACTTTAAAAGTTCTTGTAACGGATTTACTCAGTGCTTATTTTAGTGCTATGGATTGTGTAAATCTACTGCTCACAGTTGTTACTTTAAGTAAGGCCCTGATCACAACAGCTGGATATTCACATTTCTTTCCTTTCTTTCTGCAGGACATGAAAGCTTTTTTAAAAAAAAAAAAAATTGAGTTTTTTGCTCTTTGTTTTTTGTTTCATTTTTATATAGATAAACTGTGCTTACTGCATCCACAACAAATATAGCTATACATACTACATTTAAGTAAACGGCACTACACAATAACTTTTAAAGATGCAGTATTATCCTCTGGTTCTTATTTTAAAAAGAAGTTATTCTTTTTATTTGATCAAAATTTGGCAAATGGTAGTTCAGCTGTCTGATAAAATTTAGATTGACCCCCATGATTATTGAAATAGTATCTGTTCTTTGTTGAATCTGTTGTTTTCCATGATATGTTTTAAACATGGTGCTATTGTGCAGGCAGTGCATATAGAGTATATGTTTAACATTTTAGGACAAAAACATTAATTAGGTTAAAATGGTCACTAAGAAGTAGTATTTTGGTTTAAATATTTCTGAATAGAGTCATGACTTAGTGTACAATCAATTATGGAAGGACTTAATGGAGGATACAAAACAGTGTTTGGCTTAAAGAATTAAGGATGGAGAATGGGCTTTTTGTGTGATTATACTGCATCCTTAACAATGAGTGCGTGCTGCAACACTCATGTCATGTAGAAATTAACACTTGCAGTTTAAAAAATGGGACAAATTGTCAGTGCTAAATAAGATTCCATTAACCTTATTATACAAAAAGAACTGGCCTTTTATAACAAACTAGCACTTTCTATTTTTCTCAATGAGCAGGGTCTGGAACTCCTAAACCATCTACTCCTACTCCAACCAACACCCCTTCATCGACCCCACACCCTCCTGATGCTCAGAGCTCAACTCCTATTACCCCTTCTGCCACCCCTACTCCCCAAGATTCAGGCTTCACCCCTCAGCCCACTTTGTTAACCCCGTTTGCTCAGCAGCAAATGTCTCTGAGCCAGGCATTGCCTGTAATGACCATTCCTCTTTCCACCATGGTAACATCCATTACTACAGGAACAACCTCCACCCAGGTCATGGCAAACCCTGCAGGACTTAACTTCATCAATGTAGTGGGCTCTGTGTGGTAAGTTTTTCGTTATGATGGTTTCTTAATTTGTCCTGGGTGGGTTGGTTGTTGGTTGCTGTGGTTTGTTTTTTTTTTTGTACAGCATTGTTCAGCATCAATTAGGATAGATATTTTCAGTCTCTGCAATACAAAAAGATCATTCACTTTGTAATTATGAAGTGAAAAGCCACTAGAAACTATTTATATTTTTTAAGTTTAAGACATCTACTATCAGAATATTGAAAGAAGTCTATAAAGAGAATTGTACTTTGAGCTTTTCAGATGCATATAATTCAATTCCATAAGAAGTGCCTCAATGTAAGTGTTTTTTGAGGCTTTGCTCTTTAAGGTTGAAAACTTTTTTTTATTAATCAGAGAGACAGTAGAATATCATATGCAGACCACTCTAAATGAAAAATGGAAAGATTCATTCATAATGTGTCTATGAATAAAGGTGTGTAAAATGTGAGAAAAGAGCAAATATATTTTCTAGCAATTTAATCAGATACTCAGATTAAATGTTCTTTGATCTGTAAAACTCATTTTGTGGTTTTAAAAAATAATGCTGCTGGCAAGAGTAGATTATTAGGTATAATGTGAACTGCTTTTAGACTTAATAAAATTCCGTAGTCAGCATGAGATAGTGTAAGACACATGGTGTGCTTCAGTGCAGGTATCGGGCACTTGCATTACTTATCGAAGGTGTTCAGCAGTTGATCACCATTGATTGATTGAAGAGACTTCTGTGGTGCAAAAGGAAAACATGAACCTGTTCCTTAGCTTTTTTTATGATTGTAAAACCATTTTGAAGATTGATCTTTTAATATTTCTAGACTAAAAGAACCACTTAAGTTTATTTTCAATGGATTATACTAAAGCAAAAAATTGCTTGCTGAGAATATGGATTTCCATATTTGTTATACCCTAGGCATAATGATTTTTTTTAAGCTGCCTCTGCTTTATCCATAATCCTGTTTACAGCAAACAATTGATTTAATTACCACAAGACAGAGGGCAAAAACTTAGTTACTCAGATTTGCTTGTACCACTTGGGTTTGATGTGTTGTCTTTCCTCTTCTACAGTGGAGCACAGACATTGATGAGTGGTTCAAACCCTATGTTGGGGTGCAACACTGGTGCCATAGCCCCTGCAGGTATAAATCTGAGTGGCATTTTACCATCAGGAGGTCTGGTACCAAGTGCACTGCCCGCTGCAATGCAGTCTGCCTCTCAAGCAGGTTAGTGTGAATAAATTGAAAAGCCACCCTTCAGAGAGGGACAGTGTGAAAACCTAGTGTGAGAACAATTGACTAAAGTGGCCGTTGCGTGAATGGATTGTTATTTGATAACTTGAGCTTAGGAACAACATAAATATTTTTGCATTCTAAATGTAGGCTATGATTGAGATTGTTTGACTGCAAGAAGCTGGAGTGGGGAAATGTACTCTACACCCAGATTGTTTGCTATGCCCAGCAGGATATTTGAGATAAACTCCAAATTCAGATGCAGCTTTGATAATGATGACTGCCAGAAAATAGGCATGATTGAATTTAGAAAGAGGCCTCCCTTTTTAAATGTGCAGGGTATTTTATTCTGTCACTGGTACTGCTTTATTCTAGATGGACAATCAATTAGTTCTTTATTGCTTTCAAATATGACTATATAAATTTGTATGCTTCAATATTCATTGAAGCAGCCTTTAAATTCTTTATTATATATTCGGGAAAAATAAACTAAGACAAAGAATCCTAATGTATGATTATTGAATCAAAAGGATAAAGAGATGTCAAGATATCCATCCCTTACACTGAGACAGTCAAATCTGTCTTAAATCCATACTGAACTGTCCATACCTAAACTGTCCATAAATACCTTCACTGAAGAAGATTCCATTTCCCTCAGTAGCTGTTTGGAGTAGTTCCTTATCTGTATAAAATATTTCCTTCTAATCACAGTGCATCTTCTTAATTGCAAATTAAATTATTTTTTTCTCCTGTTCCTTGCAGACGTGAAGAATAGTTGTTTGCCATTTCTTTTACCTTCTAAGTATCAGAAACATGCTGTCATGTCCCACATCTGTCTCCTCTTTCTGATAGGTTGTATTTTTCAAACCTTTCATAATCCTGTCACTCTTTTCTAGACTGTCCAGTTTGCTCACATCCTTCTTAAAATGTGGTACACAAAACTGGACACAAGCTTGAGCTTGGCGGATTTACCGCTGTGGAGCACAGCAGAATAACTGCATCTCATGTCTTTCACAACACTCCTGTTAACATTTTCCCAAGTGAGGTCTGCCTATTTTTATTTGTATTTTTTGCAACAGCCTTACATTAACCTAAGAATGGCTATACTGGTGTACACCAAAAATCTGTCCAGTTTATGTTCCGTCTCTGAGAGTGGCCATTAGAGGATGCTTAGGGGAGAATTTACGACCAGGCAAGTGTGAAGCGATACATCCCTTGGTATACAACTGTACCTGTTCTGGCGGTCTCCAGCTTTGAGACTTTCTCAGCTGAGGACTATCCTCCACTTGGATCTTTTTGATTTAATAACCCGTGCTAGACTTCTGTTCTGGGGACCTGTCTGATTGGTTTTTGAACCCATTTGTATTTTTATCTACCGCATCTTGTGACAGTTTTATAAATGTAAACTGTGTGAAGAAGTTCTTTTCTTCTGTGTGTTCTATAATTTGTGATACAGATGATTCAGATACGTTTGTGATTTCAGTAATTTCTCACATCCTTTCTTGCTGTATAGATGCAAAGATAGTTAACTCAGTTTTGCACTTGTTCATTTGTCTCTTTGGAATTACACGTCACTGATTTTGGACCTTTTCTTCAATTCACCAGGATCACTTTTAATTCTAATCCTGTCCTTTCAAGCGTTATCAACCCTTACCAGTTTTGTCACAGATTTTTTACTTTACACTGTTATCCGCATAACAAACAGGAGTTAGTGAGCTAATTTAGGTCCATGGCAGACCTCAGTGGGGATTCTATTTGACAGCTAGTGTGTTACTTGGAGCATTTGAATCAGTTCTGTACCCACCTCATAGATAACTACATATAACTCTTTTTAGCATAGCTTTGAAGAGTGCCATGTGGAATGATGCCAAAAGCCCAACAAGTCAGATGTGTCTTTGCAGGAGCCCTTGGAGGGAAGTACAGTTGCTAAGATTTTAGACAGAGTTATTTGTTTTTTAATAATTAAGAAACTGGGAGCCTGCTACTTCATTCAGTCCTTGGACATTTCTGGGTTTACTGTACAAACAATAAAATTTTCCAAAGCCAGAAGGAGAATTGCTGAAAAATAACTGCAGTGATATTCTCCATGTTCGTCTTTGTCATAAAGGCATGAACAAGTTAATAGGTTACAGTGTACAATGTTTACTAGTGATACAGTTTTCTTTCTGTTCAGTCAGCTCTCTAACTTTGAATCTAGGTAACGGTGAACTTTTCAGCTTCATGGAAAATGCAGCATTTGTGTTTAAGTACAAAATTTAAGCTTGCCAGTTTTCCAGCTTCCAAACGTTTTTTGAAATAATCCCAGTGGAAAGGTGTATTAATTGCAATACACATATAATTAAGTAAAGACTTCCTACTAATAAAAAGATGTTTTCTTTAACAGGCAGCCCTTTTGGTTTGAAAAATGCATCAAATCTTCGGCCCTTAAATCTTCTACAGGTAATTGAAATACTTGGACACAATAATAATAATAATTTCTTACATTTCTTTAGAGACATGCTTAGTGCTGCTTACAGTATTGGCCCCCACAGATCTTTGAAGCCAGTTGATCAGACAAACCATTTACTACAAATTTTAATTGCTTTCTAAAAAACACTTAAAACAAGAAGAAAAAGCTATTTCCATAGAAGTATCAGATGGGAATAATATTCTCAGCTCGCAACAAAGCATCTAGTTTTCAGTAACAAGGTAAAAATGCTGACATTTGAATTCAAGAGATTAATCCTAAAATACCATCTTCAATTTTCTGGACTTGCCTAAGCTTTTATTGCAAAGCATTCTTTAAACTGAAGTTACAATTATAGCAAAAGCACAAAACAGTACAGTAGAAGCACTCAAGGTTATGCATACAAGGCCTAAAAGCTGAACTGAACATGCACAGGTAGGTGCAGTAATAACCTTAAAGAGCTGCTGGTAATGAAAGTAGAAGTTCATGTAAGATAGGTTATTCAGAAGGGCTGTAAATGTTTCATTTCCTTTAATCATACATACAAATAGAAACTTTAGCAAAAGGTGCTTATTACGTCTGAGCTCCATTTAAAAGCAGAACAGGGAATCAAACTGGGTGTAATTCCTGGATGAAGTTGCTGGCAAGTTAGAGCTGCAGAGCTGCAGCTTCAGAATGCCACAAATGTTGCACCATGCTTCAGAAAATTGATACCGGTAAAAGATCATCTGTAGCTTTGCTACTTCATCCTGCCATTCCTGTACGCACTCCATGAACATGGGAAAGGGCAGACACAGGAGGCAGTTATGCCAGAGTAGAACTCTTCTATAAAATTAAATGCTTGTATTTATGTGATTCCAAATTGCAGTACACCCTTTCAGGCTACATCTAACACTCCAAGAATAATTTGGCTGAAATCACTGCATTTAAAATGGGTTAAGAGAGAGCAATCGAGACTTTTTCACTTTAACAGTTCTTGCATCAGCCCTTGCAGCTTATTTATTGGAAGCATCTATTAAAATTCCGTGGCACACTCTGAATATGGAATTAATATACAGTGGTTTTGAGGACTATCTTTTACATTTCCAGGATCAGAACAATCTCTACTATTTTAGTTAAAATCGAATAATTAAAATATATTTTCCTGTAAAAATATCTAGGTGCAATTGATGCAGGTTTGTTTTGAGCATGAGTCTTCCTCCCAAACAATAGCTGTTGTAAGCAGTTTTAAAAATTCTTTAAAGGATTCAAAAAAAAAAAAAATCCTCCAAGGAATACATCATTATCAATGTCATGTTCATCCTAGGACAGGGGGAAACTCATCAGTTTGATTGAATTATGCCTTTTGTTTTTAATCTTCAACAGCTTCCAGGTGGTTCACTTATTTTTAACCCACTCCAGCAACAACAACAACAGCAGCAGCAGCTGTCACAGTTTTCTCCACAGCAGCAATCTCAGCAGCCTACAACCTGTAGTCCTCAGCAACAGGGAGAACAGGTGTGTTGCTAACAGCCCTCAGTCTGGGGTGCATGGATGAAACACTCTCCTATTCTCCCCATCTCTGCAAGTTAAAGGAGCCTTTACACAACAGATCTGAAACAGGGAGGAAAATCTTCCTCCAAAACCTTGTCAAACTTCAAAGACTGCAGTGGCTTTGTTGCCATGGCTGGAGCTGGGTTATATTCCTTTATTTCTATTTTGTGTAGAAGAGCTGTAACAAAACAACTGGCTAAGTACTGTCTTACTCCAACATGAAGAGAGCCAGCCCACTGTATGAGTGGTGTAAAAATAGCTTAGTCTTGTCCTGTTTATCATAACTAGCAGATACCATAGACATCAGATGAACAGAGAAGAAAGACAGGATTACTACAGAGTAACTAAAACTTAACTCATAACTGCTGTGAGTTGGTATATGATCCTCACTGCGGTAGTCTTAACAAAATTGTTCTCTCTGCACCGGAGAAAATATCAGTTGGCTTTAAAGTTCTTAAGACACTTGCTCTAGTGCTGCTGGTAGTTACTGTTAAAGGCTTTAATCACTGAAGAAGTCTAAAGACTTGATGGAGACCAGTCTATTCTCAAAATGAAAAATTCTGAGTGGTTGGTTCTACATGTGCCTAAAAATCTTTCCAGCACTGGTGCAGCAGTGTGGGAAAACTAGCTGCTCTGCTTTTGTGTTCTTTATAATTACAAACTCTTCTGTCTTCCCAGATATGCAAGACTTTTGTTTACCAAATTGTCTCTATGGATACACAACTGTTTGTCATAATTTTGCTTGTGCTGCTGTAGACTGTTCACAAATGACTCTTTAAAATATTTTCACGGTGTATAGTCTCCTCTGTCACAGGCCTTGTTCTGAAATGTGTGACAGTTTAGTGGGAGACTGATTTATTCTCAGAATCCAAATGTCAGTTACTAGTTGAATTACTTTAAAAAAAAAATCATACAAGCTCATACTCTTGGGTTTTATTTTCTAGACACTGAACTTTAAGGGCATTTACACAAAGGCTGATTTGAGCCTAAGTCCTTTCTGTGGCAGAAAGTTCTTTTGGAAGAAATCACTCTCTCTGCATTGGCTAGCTTGCCCTAAGGAACGGTTCTGTTACTCCACATCATAGTGAAGGGCTAGAGTCATTAGGCTAAAATGAGCTGTTAAGAATACTAAATTCCTTAACTTTCACAAAGGACAAGAATGTATATGTTCAAAGTGCTGTAATCGAAGTGCTTAGTGGAAATTTTCTGTGCTACCACTAGTATACATAAGGGTTTTTTTTCCAGATGCTGGTTCTATGATTTTGTAAGTCTTTGTTCATTGTATTCATGAAGATGATGATGTATGTCTTAATGTTCAGTCTTTCGGTCAAGTTTACCTACATCTTAGTGGCATTATTTCATATGATTATTCTAAAGAAGCACTGCAATTCCTGGAAATGCACCACTTCAAAAACTTGGATTTTTTTCTCTTTATGACTGATAAGCCATGCAGTTTGCTTAAATCACGTGTAATACTTTATTTCCCTACTTTTTGAATCAGTGCATAATTTAAATTCTAGAAAAGGTCATAATTCAGCACCCTTTAACTTCAGTAGATGCTAGGTCAGGCTCCAGTAATTCCATTTGTGTGATTAATGTCAAGGCTACTTTGTTGAGAAAACAAAACTTCAAAAGGAGGGTTTGTATTTTTTAGTGATGTTAAGGCATATGTGACAATCTGAACATGTGAATGTAAGTTTTCAGACTTCACATTTTGATTAGGATTAGGACCTTTGCATATGGATAGTTTCAGGTGTCACCTGAAGACTTTGGGGGTGGGGAGCAGGAGAGGAAATGCGATAAGGTTACAACCATAAACTGTAATCTCTACTGACTGGCAGCAGGGAGGCTGGTATCTTCACGGTACTTCTGCTGGGTTACGGGCATAATGCCACTTCTTCCAAAGAGCTGTTTGGAGGCATTCAGCATCTGTTTGTTATACTTCAACAGCGACTACGTTATAGCCTGTATCTACATGCACTGTAAAATGTAGAATTAAATGTTTTTAAATGGCACTTCAGAAGCTTGTCTTCACACTGGCTTTACTTATTTATTGGTACTAAGTTTGGTAATAAGGATCAAGCTTTTCATTTTTGCTAGGGGTCTGACCAAGGTCCATCCAATCAAGATCAGGCATTATCTGCCCAACAAGCTGCTGTTATTAACCTGACTGGAGTAGGGAATTTTATGCAACCTCAAGCCACAGGTATGTGCTTGCTGAGCCTCCTTTTGTATTTGTGTGTATGTTGATAAATTCACACTGAAATGAAGTTTGGTCTTTAGAAGTCTTACAGTAGATCAGAACAACTTACTATTTATTATCAGCACATGAATTACACAAGAAATACTTGACTTTCACTCTCAAAGCATGCACTTCTCTGCTTTGTTTGGCAGTCAAGTGTAGTAAATTGATTATCTTTATACCACATGAATGTAAGTCACACTTGATACGAGAAGAAAATACAGTGAAATTCCATGCCAGACTTCATTGAAGAATGTTTCTTTAACTGTGCTTAACATCCAGTATGAGAAACCTTTTTGTGTCTCCACAAGCACTTCATAATCTAATTATGTTCTGACTAACCAAGTATGTATATCATGTATATTTTATTCTGCAGTTTCCAATTTTACTCAACTAATTCTATTGATCCTCCTTTTGTTACACTCTATTCCTATGTCTTCCTTTCCCAACCCTGACAAACTCAACCTGACCTCTTTGACCTGCCTGCTTTCCCCTTCTCCTTTCTTAGTGTTGTCTCAGCTTGGCTCTGCCGTGAACAGACCTGGGCAAAGCCTTCCTCAGCAGAGACTCCAGCTCTCTTCTGCCTTACAACAGCAACAACAACAAGCCTTGCAGCAGCAGCAGCAACAGATACAAGTAATCCAGCAACTTCACTCTGTTTTTAAAAAAAAAAAAAAGTAACAATTCTCAGCTCCAAAACCAAAATTCTTTTTTTTTTTTAACTGTCTTTATGGTCTCACAACTAAACAAAAAAACCTGAATTTTAGCAAACTATTGTGAAAGACTTGAATCTGTGGTTCTCTTAGCTTGGAGCGCTGAATTTGTTTTTATTCATTTAAGCCATCCACCTTCCTGATCTGGTAACATTCAAGGAGTGCTTGTGGCACATTATTAAATAAGCTCTGCCAGGTGCCATTAGGATTGCAAAATAAAGAAACTGTAAGCACCTGTAAGTTCAAATGTAGCACAGCTACAGTCAGTATATACAACAGCTCTGGCAAAGCATTCCTTTAGCATTCTGTTACTCAGATGCTTTATGAAAATATTAAAATACTTTTAGCGCACAGTCTCCTTGTGATACACACAGAAAAAAATACATATATGGGAAAGATATTATGCTAAAAATGTACTGTCACCAAATTTTCACTGAAGTTGCTGAGTTACTACAGTTACTGCAATGGAGAGAAAGGGCAAAGAAACAGCTCTCTGAGAACGTGTAAAATGTTAGATATGCCCTTAGCAGGCTTCTGTGCCACTGGTGCTGCTTGACTGTACTCATTACCCCAGTACATGATGTATTCCTTTTGTTAACCTAGTGCCTCCTCAGTTTCTCTTTTTTTTTTTCTTCACTTTCCTGTCATTCTTTCTGATGTGAAACATAGCTTTATAGCTAACACTAACAAGCTTTTTCTCCCCCTTCTCCTTCGTGGCAGCAGTTGCGATTCTTGCAGCATCAAATGGCTATGGCGGCAGCAGCAGCACAGGCAGCTCACCTGCGACATCAACAGCATTCAGGCAGCCACTCAAAAAGTAAAAGGAAAAGAGGCACATCGGCCCCTCCAAAATCCTGAGACTTGCTTTTTTTTTTTTTTAATATATAAAAATGATTCAAAGGTGTTTTTTTCCAGCTTAAGAAGGAGAAAGTTTAAAAACAAATCAGTGTTTTATATTACTGGTGGGAAACTGAACTTTTGATATTACACTGAAATAAACTTTTTGGAAGCCAACTCTATAAAACATAATGACTTCATCGATAAAGCAGCTAGGGTCTGGTTTCCTTAAGTCACTTAATTTTTTTAACAGAATGTTTTATCTTGTATTTTTTACCATTCAGCAGCATTGTACATAGTATAAGGGTGAAAAACATTTTAGAAAAAAAATGAACTTTGTAAATGTAGTATTGGTATTTGTTTATTTAGTATAAAAAGGTTTGTGAACACTGTAACAAATACAATTTTTACAAATCCACTTTTGAAAAGATCTTGCCTTTTGTTCAGTTGGGCTTTATACTTTTTATTACTTTGTCTATCAGCTTCTTTACTTCTTTGTGTCTTGTAATGGCTCTGGTGATACAGTCCTGAAGTTTGGCTCCTGTCAGAGGACTTCCACCTAACAATTGAAAGGAACAATTTGGTTTTCTACTTACTTACCTTCAGTTAAGTAGCTCTGTCTGTGTTTTCCAAGTTAGAGAGTTAATATAGTAATTCAACTAACAATTTTCACCTGAGTGGAATACACAGTGTCCCCAACTATAACCTCAGGCACAGAAAACAAACACTAAAGCTAAACAGTAGGCATGCTCAAGATCTGTCCTTTGCTGTTTATAGGGAGAGTTAATACTTTTAAACATCAGTCATGCCACCTCTTTCAAAATGAATTTCAAGAGTAACTGGTTTAATCAGTACTTATGTAATCTGTTGTCATAAAGCACCCACATTTTACAAAGAAAAGCAGGTGCATAATGTATGGGTCAAGAAAAGACCATCCTCTTCAGAGCCTCCTATGCAATAAGCTTGGAAGTACCTGGCTTATGGACAGAACAGAGTCTGCCTTCCTCATCGGTTACAACAGTTACTGTTCCAGTTGCTAAGTCTTCTTCTTCAGCAGTTGGATCAACTATGAGTAATGTGCTTTTGAAAGAAAAATACATGCAGATATTAGTATATGATGTTCCATTAACATCATTGCAAAATACACATTCATAAGACCACATTAAAATTAATTAGTAAATACTTGTAGGCTGATTGAGTGTTCAAGCTCATCTATTTTTTGTACTGGCTTTAAAAAAAAGGCAAATAGCATATGTCTGTTAAAATACTATCTGTCAAAATACATTATGTTTAAGTTCCATAGACCTGTGGTATTGCAGGAAAATACCATTACACTATTATTTGCAATATGCAGTCACTTATTTCATAGTTACACAAAGATAATATTTTTAGGTGTAGGCTGCACTAACCTCCATCAGACCTTAAGGCAAAATACAACTCCAAGGGTAAATTCACCAAAGGAATTCTCAATTTCTTGTCAGAGAACTCTAATACCACTCAGACTGTGAATAGTTAAAAAATGGATTTACTGGGTTCCTTAAGAAAACCAAAATACAAATGTCAAATAAATCATGCGATGCGGATCATTAAAAGAGAAAGTAGGGTTAGTTATCAACTATAAGCCAACTTTGCACAAGAGCTTGAACTTAAAAAAGCCAACCACCGTTCAACCTTAGTTTCTCCTTTTAAAAACAAAAAACACTGGCACTACAAACATTTGGCTGTATCCACAACTCAGAAGCTAAGCAGATTGAAGTGCAACTATCATGACAGGGAAGGCTATACCTGAAGTTTTCATGAAGCCTCAGTTTACATGGGTTAACTAAATTTTGTGTGAGACATTGACTTCAACCTACCACCTACAGTGCACCTATGCTAAACAATGTTTATGGCAAGTTTGGGGGGAATAGTAGTAAGGCTATAGGGCCTGATAAGTAATAGGAAAAAATTTTCAATTTGAACTCATATGCAATGCATAATTAAAAAAAAAAAAAAAATCTGGGTAATTTACACCTTTACCAATAGTTTCAGATTGCCCTTTCATAGCATTAGTGTCATAAAAACATCGATCCTTAGCTATGCTGCTTTCTTAACTCTACCCACACACACTGTGCAGCATCAGTCCTTTGACAAAGGAAACCTGCACACATGGAGAGTTTGATGCAGCAGACTTGATTCTTATTTATGTACAGGTTGACTCCACAGGGGCCACGCTGTGGAGCTCTGTAGTGCTCTGCACCAGTGTGCCTGGCCCATGGCCACACTACCCAGCAGCCCAGAAGCTGTATTTACTGGAGGAGGGCTTTTATGTAGGAGACATATGTCTCTGGAAGCCAAAGTATGTAAAGCATATTATTTGGAGGGCTGTGTCAACATCTGCAGAAAAATAAGCCAGAATTGAGAAACAAACACACATACGCACACTCACCCCACCACCACCATTTAATTTAAAGAGCTAAAGGGAAACTTTTTAAGCAACTTGATGCAACACTGTTTCAGTGTTGACCAGACCATAACTGAAAGCTTTCTTCTCAAGGTAACTTTTTGTCTGTTAGTAATTATGTGTGATTTATGTACAAATAATACCCTACTGACAACTCCCTCACTTTCAGTCTATACCAAACTTCACATTCAAGAACTGGTATTTAAGCAATTAACAAAAGCACTGTGAAGTATTTTAACTTTCTACTCTGATTAATTTTGGTAATCACTTGGTCAACACTCGAGTTTAGCGCTCCCCACACCCCATCTGATGTTTGAATGAAAGGGCCTATTAGTAATTTCTGTGAATATAGATAGATGTGCCATAAAACCCTGACCTCTCTAAATATTGAATTGGATTCGTAGCACAGTAAATACCATATCTGTGATTCTCTACTTTTCTTCTAAACAGTAACAGAACACATACTTAACATCCTCAGACTAATAAAGAGCCGATAAACAATTTCAGGTGAGGAGTCAAGTTATCAGATGTGATTATTTTGAATGTTCATAATCAGATTCTTTAACTACAGGAACAACGACTTAAGAGTGCTGGTCATATTTCACCTTGGGTAACTGTTTTCAGTTATCCAGAGGTTTTGTTGTTCTAAGTGGACCAGCACTTTTTACTTCCTCTGTTGATTAAACCCTTCGTATAAGCTGTTCAAAAACTACCATCTTTTATATCAGTTACGTATGTATACTTTTAAAAGATTAACTCTATTGGTAGCATTCTTTTGTCTCAAAGATACTGCATAAACATAAAACAGTACCTATTGCAGAAACTTCAATCCTAGAGTACTCCTAAGCCTATCTTTTAGGCTGGGAAATGGTTCTGTTTTAAGTCACAGGAAGAAGTTGGACAGACTTTGTTTTGTTCTGCTGCATACTCATTCATACTGCAGAACTACAAATCAGTTCAGCAAGATGGGCCTCGGATGTAAGAGCAAGTGAAACAGCACTGCCTGAACCCTCGTGTCCTTCACTAGCAGAACTGGATGAGACGTGCAGAAACATCATCAGTAGCATCCTCGTTTTTCACTACTTCTTTTAAACTCAGTTGTTTTCATAAATACAAAACAGTTACGAACTTACTCATCAAATATAGCAAAGGACGTGGCAACTGGATGCTTTCTGATAACCAAAGGATTCTTCTGTTTTAAATTAACTTCCGACAAACCAGTTTCTTCATTTATAGTAACAGATGGCAATTGTACTGAAGAGATGAAAAAATGACAATGGCATAATATAATATATATAATATTAAACATTGCTGTTTTCAGTAGACCTAGAGACCTAGTCCAAGATTACTGAAATATTTAAACTGTCCTTTTACCATATCAGTAAGCCACTGAAAACAAATGAGTTTTGGCTACATTACTGGTGTTCCTGTACAAAACATTTTTTGAACTCAAGGAAAGTATTTAGCTTAGAACTGCCTGTTCAAGTATTTCACTTTTTTCCTGAAGGTAACATTTTTCCTTACACTGTAGCATTTTCTGCTTCCAAAATACCATGCAATTACAATACCTTTAGTCTCATATTGAACGAAAAGCATTTTTTCCCCAAAAAAGCCTACAGGACATATAGAAAACAAGAATATAGTCTCATGTCATGTATTTTATACACCTGTAGAGAAAGTGCAATCTGATCTTCAGATAAGTCTCACTCTGACAACCCATACAGTATTGGAGACAGGGAAATCATGTGCAAAGTAGCTATAGGAATTCAAAGGCAAGCAATTCACACTTAGAAAACGAGGCCTTGCTGTAAGCTTCTCTTTATGCTGCCTCCTACATGCATATATAACCCACACCTTGTGAATAATCAATCCATATACAGCATGCATGAAAACAGTTCTTTCAAACTGTAATGCATGAAACTAGGAATATTCTGTTCCGACAAATACGCAAAGCTCCCAACAACTTATTCTGCCTACACAAAATAGATGAACAAGGTAAGATGCTCATCTAGACATTAAAGTTGTTAATGGCCACTGCTGAAAAATTCAGGTTTCTGACACATAAGAACACAAAACAGAATGGCTATTAATCTTATAAGACAGCAATAATGTACATATAAAGAGATCTTACTGCCCAGCTGTTACATATCTATGGAATCCTTACCATCACTTCCGCTCTGTATTTGCATTTTAGTAATTTAGGATTCAGGTGACAGAAAAAAGCAGACTTAAGGAATTGTGAAACAGTTACTTTTACTCATGATTAAAAACTAACATATTTCTCCAAGCAGCAGTAATCAGAGTGTGTTTCTCACTCTAGAGAAGACTTACCATTTTTTAATGCTGCTAACAAAGCAAAGGCACTGGCATCCAAGATGTTTCCATCATAGTCCAGACATATGATATCACAGTATAACACCCAAGCAAGCTATCAGAAAAGGTTTGCACATGTGAGGTATTATGGCAGCTAAGCAAATGGTTCAATATCCAAGAAAACACCGGCCACATGAACAAAGATACTTATTTCTTTCATAAGAATAAAATTTTCACGCTTTAGACATAAACCAAGCTATGTGGACTAAAAAGACAAAAACAACAACAAAAAGCTATAACCCCAAATACCTTCTTGAAAGTCTTAACACTGTGATCTGGCTAGTATGTCCCTCTTCATTTGGAGATACAACTTACCTTGCCGTTTGCAATACATAGATCCTCTTTCTCTATTATCTGTGAACTAAAATAAAATAAGATGGTAAACCG
The DNA here is from genome assembly GCA_013399475.1 of Chauna torquata. Classification (NCBI taxonomy): domain Eukaryota; kingdom Metazoa; phylum Chordata; class Aves; order Anseriformes; family Anhimidae; genus Chauna; species Chauna torquata. The sequence goes on along the minus strand of VXAL01006645.1, from coordinate 21,838 downwards.
GGAAATAGAAAAATTGCCTTGCAGAGTTGTTTGTGTTTTAAATGCAGTAAGACGGTTCTTACTTTTCAATCACATCTGCAATGAACTGGCTTGCTGCTTGAGCCTCTTCACCAGGAGGTCCAGAGCGAAACCTCGTTGAACAGAGGGATGGCAGTTCTACATTTGGAACTAGGGAGTAAAAGTGATTAGTTATAAACTAAAGAAAGCATGGCATGGGAAATCAAAAATAGAAATAAGACAATATATACTTTTAATAGCATTTTATGTACTTCAAATGAAAGGCAAGACCAAGAATTCTTCAGTCAAGCCTTCCTACTTCTCCCCTCAAAAATAAAGTTACTTACATACGGGTTTGTACTAAAGAACTTGTAGAAGTCTGTACTTGGAAACTATACGTTCCACAGAAAAGCAAAAACTTGTACTTACCATTTTCTGTTTGTATTCCTGCTATCAATATCGTGACCCCACACAAACTCTTCCCTAAGTGTTAAGCATTCTTAACTAGATCAAGAAACAACACCATTTTCATCCCACTGCCTGACTTTACTGGTATGCTATCTGCTTTTCATCAACCATTAAAACTTAATGCTTTAGACTGGAAGCAAAAACATGCATAGATATTTATGGAAAAAAAAAACAGCATAATCAGGTTCACTGAAAACAACATGCTTTAGAGATGCCTTATAAAAAGCGGATCTAATATAAGCTCTTCCATTGAATGATTTTATTTCAAAAGAAACTCCACACAGGAGTGAGGATGTACCCCTTGGATTTCCACAGTTCCCTGAGAAATAAGCAGTTTTTAAGAGTAGCGTTTTTGTCTATTGGACTTCAAGACAAAAGATAACGTGCCTTTACACAACCTTGCATGGCACCACCTTCCTCCTCTTAACATACACACTTCCCCCAGCTGAGGGTTTATTTTCATCCTGGGCTGGAAACAGGAATGAGAAGGTAGCTTTGCATGGAAAACTCATAAGCAGAGTAGGGGTAATCTGAAATTTCTGAAGTACCGCTTCCCAAATGCCAATTCAGAAACTGATTTTAGGGAAAGTAATACAGTTTTACCCAATTTCTTTCCTTTAAGAGGCCTTCACAGCACACTCCGTCTGTCTCATCATTACTTTTAGCTAAAGCAATGAAAGATCTGAGTAAGAATGATACCAAAAAGCTTACCAATATATCCCTTATTAGCAGAATCTACTGTGGGTGCAGCAAGTTCCTGGAATAAAAAAGGCAAAAATGAAGAGCTGAATTTTGTTCAAAAAAGATTTTCCAGCTATTCTATGTATGAAGTGTCATTTTCTTGCCAGTTATCATTACACCTAGATTTTTAAGAGCTATTTTTCATTAGTCAATTGCAAGTTCATAGGTAGCAAACTGTCTGTATTTTGCCAATGGGAAAACTTCTCACTACAGGGGTGTAAAGTGATTTATCTCAACACTCACGGCAGGCCACCAGTAAAGTTGAGGCTACAAGGCACTTGACAGTCCAGCCAACTAATTAACAATCCACTTATTGATCAGTCTTCAAAAACTCCTTAATTATCGTCTGTTATTTCTAGATACAAGCTCTATTTTTGTGTATATCCTTCCCCATATACAATACACACCACAAAAATACATGTTCTCAGAATGTACAAGTAGCACTAGATAATGAAATAGCGTTTTCTTTGAGGCCTGAAAGTAACTCATATGAAACACTAAGTGTGTCTGACTGGCATAATATTGTAACTCTGCAGGAGACACATTCTACAGATGAATGCACAAATTCAGCTAACAGCCAAGTTAAAATAAAAACCAACCATACCGCTTTAACTCCACAAATTACTGTAGTATTTCCCAATTTCACCAGGGCAGAACCATTTGCAGTTGTAATTGAACCTGAAGAGAAAAAGTGCCATTCAATAAAATCTGCTTCTTCCATTCAAAGGGCCTTATTTAACATCCACCTTCATAAAGCGCTTACCCTCCATCATTTTAAACTAAACACAGGCTAAGCAAAGTCTTGATGAATCCATTATCCAATATGTATTACCAGTATTTTCTCCCAAAATGTTACAGAATAAGTCTGCGTCATCATTATCTTGATCAAGTTTTTTCATGCACACTGTATTATTTTTGGTCCATTAATGCAAATTTGAACTAATAATATTCTTTAGATTAATAGCAGTCAATGTTCTACTAGATGAAAATGTATTTTTTACCATGCAAACAAGTAAAACAGCAAAAAAAAAAAAAGAGCTCCAAATGCCACAGATCCTATCAATGGAAAACTTTGAAACCAGTAATCAAGGATGGTTATCAAAAAGACTACCTTCTGACAGACTTACAGCAAGGGCACATGAAAAAGCAAAATGGTACAGTGGAAAAGATCTGCAGTGTCAGTTTGAGCAATAGTCAGCAACCATTCCATGGTGGCATATGCTAACCTGTATATTGCTTTTAGAAATCACAGCAAGGTCTAAGAAAGGCAGGTAAGGTCTGCTGCTCACTGCATATAAGGCATCTTGCCTCTGCTTGAGACAGACAGTTGCTCATCAAGCTTAGAAGAAAGTCGAAGCCAGGAGTCACCACCTCGTTCAAGATGCTAGGTATCAGTTGTGCGCTGGTCAGTATGTGCACAGACACTGCTTTCAACATCTATAATGTAAGCTGCTGATCCTAGAAAGAGCCAAGCTTCCAAGACTACCTAAATTAATTACACTGTGTGTACCAACCCAGCGGCAGGCCTGAATACCAATGCTCAAATACATTACTGTACCATGCATTCTCTTTAATGTTTGTTGGAACTAAATAAAAATCCTTCCACTTTCTTATTTCAAAATTCAAGCACCAAGAAAACTGATCAGCAAGTCATTAAGCGTACTAGCTATTATAATGTGAGATTAATAATACCCCCATTATCACTATTATTCCAAATAAGTACTTACCTATGTTGACAGTGGTTGCCCGGAATTCACCTAACTCCCTTCCATCAGGTCGACAATTCTCTTTCTAAACAAAAATTACAAAGTTCAAATTAGAAAATATATTCTATCGAATAGCACAACAAACATATTTTATCAAATAATACATCAGTAAGTTTATACAAAAAACCATTCTCTTCATTTTAGTAGATATATACACTTACGAAATTGCTAGGAAAAGCTCAATCACATTCCAGCCAGTCTTTCATCAACTGATGTCCAGTTTGCGGTTGTGGGATCACATTTTTTATTACTATTTATTGTAACTTATTTAGAAAATAAATATAACAATAGACTGATTGTCTGTCTCAAGGATAAGTACTACAGGCTGGATTCAGAAACTTAAAATGAGAGTTTCCACCTGTCTGCATTGTTTAGACTTTGTAGGCAATTCCCCTCCCTTAACCAACCTAGCGGAGCTCTCAAAATGAACATCAGAGTGAACCAAAACAAAACAAAACACCTCCAAATATTGTCAGTCCAAAGTTGTACAACAAAACCGGAACCTTAAGTTAGAAGCAGCACCAATCCATTATCAAGTTAGATCTGAACTATTATTCATCACAATTTCAAGCTTCTCAAAACTGAAGACTTTGGGTTCAATTACAAGAACTGAAACTGGCTGCAATAATACTGTACTCATTTCCAAGCCAATACTATTTTGGTAATGCATACTAATGCATATATCAAAAAGTAGAGGCTCTCCTTCGTACTTACAGTGAGCATATTTTCCATTATTTTTTAGTAGCATCTGAAAGCCCGGTCATTTTGTGCTAGACACAAACCTGCACCACCTTTGTCACGTTGGTCACGTTTAACTCACATTCCTTTCGAGGCCAACAAAAGCATTTACACATCTGGAGTTAAACCTGCTGCAGAATCAATGCCACACAGAGGAGGAAAAACAAGTTCTGAAGAGTTACAACCATTTTTCCACAACTCAGCGAGTTTTTTGTTTTTCCTTTACAGGTTCAGGTTTCCATGCAGACAAATTAAAAAAGCATAAGTATGAAAGAAAAATTGTATACAAGCAATTTACACATGCACATTGTGTTTTACTCACCAAAAATCTTCTGTAATATTCCAACGGTTCCACTGTTCTAAAATAAATAGAAAAGGAATTTTCCATGCAAGCTCCCAAGAAGGAGAAAGAGAGCAAAAAGGAAAAGCAAGCACTATGCTACAACAACAAATAATTTAAGAATCAAGATGGCTAGCAAAGCTGCTTAGCAATATGGTCACTGAAAGACTGGTAAACTCTAAACTGATCTAAGAAACAGTGGAGATGAAGAAACAGACGTTTTCTTTCATACACTTCTGAAATGCTTCTTCCTTACACAGGATCTGCATGCGCATATACCTAACACAAACTCGTAGCTTTCGCCTCACGAATCTTAACTAAATACCTATTAGTTTTAAGGTCAAAATGAGTGTTAATTGAGGCAAGAGTGTAGATTTTTTTTGGAAGATATGCAGAAAGAGTAATTTTATTACAGTATCTGAAGTATTTGGTCGCTCAATGACTGCACTCAGATGCATAAAAGAGTTTAAAACTATTTTACATTCTTGAAATGCTGTATTTTTCTTTGAATCCTCACGAAAAATTAAAAAAAAAAGTGAGACTGCTTCATGGTTTATTTGAGAAGTAAATAATGCTTATTATTAATTATATATTGCTAATGTAGTTTGCGTATTGGGATTTTGAGCACAGAACATTAAAGGAAAAAGCACTCATAAAGTTGCTGTTTTAATATTTGAACAAAGCCTTCTCCTGTTTGTTAAAATAAGCAGTTTATACAGATACTTATAGAGATAGCATTACACACATACATCTTTTCTAACGTGTATCTAGGGGAATAAAAAAAAAAAAAAGAGCGAGCGAGCCGAGCCGAGCAGGCGGAAGCCAGCACACAGAGGGGTCGCGGCTGACGGCGGCAACCAGCAACCAACCCCTACCGACTCCCCACCCGCTACCCCTCTGCTACCGGTTTTAACCCCGGCATACGGGGTTAAACGTCTCTCCCAGCCCACCCACGAGCACTCGCGAAATCCCCGTCACGCAGCAGTCAATAAACGCGGCGCGAGCGGGCTCAGGAGGAGGAGCTCCACGCGGGAAGCC
>VXAL01006645.1:3397-16317 GCA_013399475.1 Chauna torquata | reverse complement strand
GGCGGGGGCGCTGGCAGGGCCCGGCCCGCTGAGGGGCCTGGCAGCGAGCCCGGGGTCCTGTTTGCAGCGGGGCTGTGCTCGGCAGAGCTTTTACGAGGGGAAGGTGTTTTCGCAAGGCGTGTGGCGAAACGCCTTGCCGACAGGGTGAAGATGGAGCACGTTTCCTCGTTGGAGAGGAGTACGGCTTGTAAAGTAACCTGGCACGGTGCTTCTGTCCTGACCGCTCGGGGACTGCGTGCGCTTCTCAGTCCGAGTTTGAGGAGTATTTCACCTGGAAGCTGAAATTCGGCTGCATGCCAACAGCACCGCATCGACAGTGCTCCCAAGTAACGTACTTCAGGAAGCAAGTTCAGCCGCGCACTTCAGCTGTGCACGAAAGCGCTCAGACCCCCAGTTTTGCAGACATGCAAAGTGTGCTCACGAGTAATGCCACCGGCTCCAGGGGCTCTGTGCGGCATCAGGGGTGGTGCAGGCTTGCTGGTAGAGATCATTCGGAGAGGGTGCAGTGAGGCTTGGACCACCACTTCAAAGGCATCCAAAGCTGCAGTTGGAAACAGCAACGTGCCAGTGTTGCTGACTGTGGCCAGAGTACATGAAATGGAGTAATCAAATGGCACAAGAAGGTTTTGGTCCGGTGCAATTTGGTCAGTGGATGAAGTAATGCACTATTGACCCGTCTCATTACTGAAACATGTTTGGTTGCCTCATGTAGCACGTTCAGCAGCTAGATAATCCTTTAATGAAATGCTAGTATGTAAACAGAGCTCGAAGACTTTCTTTTTTTTTCTTTTCATCACAGATTTGTATGATTGCTCATATAACTGCCATAAAAATGCCAACCCTTCACCGACACGAGGAAGAAAAATTCTTTGTAAACGCTGAAGGCAGGAAAGAATCTGTACCGAGTATACATGATCCCCCTACAAAGGAACTCTCTGTTGTTGTGCCTTCATACAATGAGGAAGACCGGTGTAAGATTTTTCTTGTTTTGAGAAAAAGAAGAAAGTCTATCTGTTGTTACTCTGATAATGCAGAGGTCAGTTTATGTTGGCAGTAGACTCTAGCAGGCCAGATTATGTATCTGATTTTGTACATTGTGTCCAGAAAACAGTTCAGGTACATTAAATTTCAAAATAAGACATTGTGTAATTTGCTTTCTGCTGCTATAAGTAGGATGGAGCACTTGTAAGAATCTGCTTTATTTTAATAAAGTATAGCACAATAGCAGCTCGTTACCCATGTAGTTGCTGTAAAGCAAGATGTAGGAACAGACTTTTAAAATTAATTTGGGAGCTTCCCACTCTGTAAGCAACAGCAGCAGTTTCAGACTAGCGGGAAAGGGATATTGTCACGGCTTTGATTCTTCTGTTCAGCTTTTGGCTTGGCCATATATATGAGAATGTGATGCTAAAAAGTGAAGGCTTTTTGATGTGACAGAAATCAAGCTCTAGAGCTGTACTTGTGTTGACATGGTAGCACACATTTCTGTTCTTGGTGAGTGAAAGTGCGAGCTGTTTGGGATTCCGTTAAGAGAAATGTTGACAAACAAAGTGCATCTGGACACAAGGTAGGCCTGGCCCTTTCTTGAGTCCAGTGCATTCCTCAGTCCTGGTTCTTATATATGTACTTGTAGTAAGTAAGGACTTGATATCATGTGCTTTTTGTTTAGTTGTCTATCTCTTTGGAGACAGAATAATCACCTGAGATGTGCTCAGGAATGAGCATATCCTGCAAAGACAACCATAAGCTTCAATGTCTTTCTAACCTGCAAATAAATCAGCTGCAAAAATAGTGTCAGTTTGTTCACTGAAGCATCATGGCCAACAGCCTTAGTGAGACAAAGCATGGTACTAACTAGCGTTAGGAATTTCTCTTGTTGTCTTCTCTGTCAGTTTGCTTAAATAGAAAACAGTCAGTGCTGGTTTGCAGGTCAGTCTTGGAGATTTTTTTTTTTAATACTGTTCAGAGAATTACATATTTTAAAATGGAAAGGTGGTTCTTTAAAGGAAATGTTTTTATTCTGTCTTCTTACATGTGTGATTCTTGTTCTTTTTGCATTCAGAAAGGACGGGGCTTGGAACTGCAGATGCTAAGCTTGTTTACTGAAGCCCGCGTTGTATGAATGAGGCAATTTGTTCATTTAGTTTTGTGGTGGTTGTCAGGTTATGTGCACAGATGCTTTTTGATGCTTTTGCTGTTTAGCCTGTTGTAATCTACTAACTTCATCTTTATGTTTTTTTTTTTTTCCTCTAGTACCTCTTATGATGGATGAAGCTTTGGATTTTCTAGAAAAAAGACAGGTATTTTCATTTTGCATTCAAAATACGTTATCTTTATGCACTATGTGTAATAAATCTGTGATCTGTTCACTTTGTTATTTTGGTGTACGTTAAAACAGCGTAAATTTAGCCACTTAGAAGTAACACTTCTGTCTCTTATCAGTTATTTTTAGATTGAATGCTGGAAGGCATTTTTAAATTAAATTTAATTACTACTATGTGATGCATGATCTCTCTCCAAGATGGACATTAAGGATTAATGATACATTTAACTTTCTATACTATATACTAGTTTGTCCCAAGCACTTTTGAAACATCATTAGGGTTGGTTATTTGGGTATAAAATATAGCCCATTGTGGGTTTTGTTTTGTTTGTTTGTTTTAACAGTGATGTTGTTCTTAGCTTTCCTCTTTTATAAATAAATAAATTTTTCAGTTCTAGATGATAGTTGAGGAAAAATATGACAGCCAGTGTAATGGAACAGGCACCAAATATGGCAAAATTCTTTGACTAAAATTGCTATCTTAGCAAATCTACTACATCATATTGGTGCCTGTCTGCAAACATGAATGAGTTGAAAACTACCAGAGGTAAAGTATGCTGATGTTTGAAAGACCTACTACCTACTTCAGAAATTGGATGAATGCATTTTTTCTGTTTTTGTTTTTAAGAAACAAGATCCTTCATTCACTTACGAAGTAATAGTGGTTGATGATGGTAGTAAAGATCAAACCACAAAGGTAAGAAGAAGAAGTGTCTTACTAAGTAATCAGAGGTATGGATTTTTATATTGCAGCTGTGCAGTATAATACTGTTTTGCCTTTATGAAAATACCTGATGATTCAAATTCATGTTTCTGAATACTTTCTGTCATTGTCCTACATGCATTTTGGATGTCCAATATACATAAGCTTACACACAGTTTTTTTTCAAATGCCAGTATTCTTGAAAGGCTGATGTGACAGCCATTTTCCTGTAGCTGAAATTCTAAAAATTCAAATCTGAGCTTTAATAAACTTCTGAAATATTCTTTGTGTGCACAGTGATGTGAATGTAAACTTAAAGAAGCATAAGAAGCCTTTTAAAATAGCTGATTCATACTGTGACAGACAGAACGGCTGACATAGCTCTTTACCATATCCTTCATGGCATTTTTCATTTTAAAATCCCAGTGCCAGTAGCAGTGTTTTCAAAATCGTTCTGCGTTCTTCTGCTTCTACTTTGATGAATGTCACTGGAAAGGAAGGCTGGCCAACTTGAGGTTTTTTATTTTTTTTAGCTACTGCTTGGTAGACATTTGGGACAGATATTAACATGAATGCTACTTTTTCACTTCCTTCTCTTAAGCTTGTCCATTAAGTATTGTTCGTATGTATTTATCCAGTATCATTTCTAACTGAGCACACTGTGGCCATGGGCCTGTGGCCTTACAAGGACTTGTGGCAGCTGTTAGAAAAGATCAGAGGAAAAAGTTCATGCTTTCTTTCTCCCATAGCATGGAACAAACCTGCATATCCCTGCAATATGAATGGGATTTTAGATCACTGAATTTTTGTTTAAGACCACAGAGAGCAGCAAGGCAAGTGAGAAATAGGTAGTAGAAAATTGTTTTTGTTTGATTAATATTTGTGTTAGTATAGAAATAGTGTGATATAAACTACATTAGTATTGTCAGTCTTTTGGACTTGACTGAATGGGATTTAGAATTGCTTGGAGGAATATCCTGTTCTTACTGAACATGACTAGCTTCTTCAGTCTTCTTGTGTTGACTGTGAACTGGTTCTTTTTTTCCCAGACAGACTCCAGCAAACACTGGCAACGTATTTGTGGAGACTGAAATGATTATAGTTCTGTGCTATTAAATTAAAAAAAAAAAAAAAAGGGTGAGCAAATGTAAACTTCCACCTTGATTTCTGTTTTTGTTTTATGCTGGTTTTTTGTATGTCTATCAGGTTGCAATGAAGTACTGCAAGAAATATGGAAGCGACAAAGTGCGAGTGCTTTCTTTGGTAAAAAATCGAGGGAAAGGAGGAGCAGTCAGGATGGTAATTTATACTTTCATCTCCTTCTCTGTCTGAACTACCTGTGCCCAGATATGCAGAAGATAGAGCTGTGCTGATCTACATTTTGAATTCAATATATTAACAAAATAATTACTAGAAAACTGAGTACAGGTTCCATGAACTAAAGCAAAAACTCTTCACAAAATATGCGTATTCTAGGTCTTGGAAACAGTATTTTACTCCTGGGAAGATCAATAACAAAGAACTCTTTATATGATGATTCTATGCATGATACAGTTTTGCACTTCAGAATGTAGAGTGGGGCTTCCTTGACAATTTTTTTCAAAGTCGCACATGTTCAATTATGACAGTACCTTTGGCAAACACACTGCTAATTGTTTTCCTGTCTGGACCCCTTCAAAAATTGTCAAAGATCTGACCAAGAATGTGGCAAAACAAGCTACAAGACCTGCTGCATCACAAATGTTTTGCAGTGACACTGTGACTTAAGAATTACTTCTCAGAAGTAATTTAAGATTTTCTCTTGAATTCTCCTGAAATTGTGTTAGGAAAAAAGAACTGCACTGCATCCTCCTTTCCGTAGCTCAAATGACAAAGGAAAGCTATCCAATGTGGTGGCAACTGCTAATTACTGCTTTGTGCTCCCCTGTATAGCTGACTGCAGCAACTTGTCTCTCACAATTTTAGTTTGTAAGCTTCTCTGGAGAGGGATTAACTTTTCGTGTTCATTCATTCCTTGTCATTTTGGGACAGTGCACAGTGTGTGAAGTCTTTAGATGTAATTACAATATAAATTAATAAATTGTTGTTATAGCAGAATATTGAGACTCACCTGTTGTGTTGAGTCTTTGAGATACCACTGTTTTGGTTACTACATTAGGTGTTTGCAGTGTCTTGCAGCTAGCTTATGACAAATACTGATTTGGAAGGTGTAGATTTTTATTGGCTGTTTTGATTGCAGGGTGTCTTTAGTTCTCGGGGAAAAAAAATTCTTATGGCCGATGCAGATGGAGCTACAAAATTTGCAGATATTGAAAAAGTAGAAGAAGGTCTAAAAAATCTTCAACCATGGCCCGTGAGTATAAATTCTCTGTATTTTAGTTTAATACAAATGCATACAGATTGATTTTTATAATTCCCTTTAACTTGAGTTCTTTGAGACCTAGCTGAAGATCTAGGTGTAAGTCTGAAGACCTTGCACTTAGAAGTTGCGAGGACAGGCTGTCAGGAGGTAGCATCCATGGAGTTCTTACCTCCTTGGCATCCACTGTGCCTATTTCAGTGCAGCACGTAATGTTCTATTTACCATTTTTCCTTTGAAGTTGTTATACTCTCTATAAATACCAGGTGTTACCTACTCACTTAAAAATACTTTTTTTTTGCTTAGTTAACTGTATTATTTTCTTCTTATCTGATGTCATCCTATATAGCTTTAAGCATGCATCTTAATTTCACCCTATTTTTAGAAGTTCTCTTTTCTCAGAGTTGTTAGTTCAATGACAGTATTTGGAAGAACTTTTATTGTAAATACAAATTCAAAAAACTGTGAAACGAGCTCCTCCCTGGATAATCGTTGTCTTTCACGTGCTTGACCTGAGAGAACTGAGGTTTGCTTTCATTAGAAGTGATATGCAGCCTTCCAGTGGAAACTCTCCGGTGCATCCGCCTGTGTGAATGACAGCAGCTCCCGACTTACCGTCTGTGAGTGTGGGCATGCAAGTGCTGGGACCACCAGATGGCGGTGTTTCCCTGATGCTCTTCACTACAAAGGCAGCAGCTGCTGCTGGTTCTCCAGCATCAATCCCACACTCAAATACAGCAGATCTGAGGGATTTTGTGAGAAGTAGTAGCGTGAGAATAATTTTAAATCTTCTGTTTTGATCATCTCTTTTGATTTAATTTGAGATTATATTTGTGACTGATACCATGGCATTTTATTTGATTAAAGATACATCAGTGTAACAAGTATTCTGTTATCCCTTTCACAATGCAATATAAAAGGGAAAACATCCAGTATAATTTTAGCTGCCTTGGAATGCTAAATGTGTATCTGTGCAGTTTAATACATTTACTGTATGCATATTTCAGAGAAACAATGTAAACTAAACCAGATATGAATAAACTGCAGCAATCTTTATGCACCATATACAAAGTGTAGTAACCTTTAGATGATCTGTTGGTTGTAGGAAAGATTTATTTTAGCCTCAGAATCTAGCAGTAGAAAAAGTGCATCTACAAGAAGCAGAAAAGTATACAGCTTTGAAGTTTTTATTATACTGTTTTTATCACTCATAAAGGTTTCATGTGGAGACTGAACAGAAGATTCCAGTGATTCAGAAAATCTTAGTTTAACTAATAATTCTTTAATTTGTATTCCTGTGCAGAACCAGATGGCTATTTCCTGTGGTTCTAGAGCTCATCTGGAAAAGGACTCAATAGCAAAGGTTTGTTTCCCTTTCCTGCTGCGTACTAACATTCAAAATATTTCCATTTGATTCTGCTCTACAGATTTTACAATTAAATAATCAAGATCTGTAAAAGAATGGAAGATAAAAAAAAAATAGGAAACGCTTGCCATGAGTGGAACATATACTCCATCACATACAAAGGATGGGTTCTAAATTTCAGGCACAAACAACTTTGAACTGGTTTCAGTTAGTGTTCAAATTGAAGGATTTAGTTTGTGTAGTTGAGAACATCTTACAAGCAGACCTTCAAATTCCTGACAGAATTGGTAGCTGGAGACTATTTTGGTTTCCCGTCATTAGGAAGTAAAGTTTTAGGCACAGTCTGTAGAAGTTAATATTTTGTGACTGATGAGTTAAAGCTGCTACAGTGGAAAACTCTCTGTGCAAGTGTACATCTTCTGCCAGTAGTGGTGGTTGAGTAGAAGGCAACTGATGAGTTCATTTTTATTGATTTTCTTCCAGTGCAGGAGCTTGTTGATCTACAGATCTTGAGACCTGTTCAAAATTAGCAATAAACTGTTTGAAGAGTATCTCAATCAGCGGGAAAAGTACTGTACTGTAATTTTTCTGTATAATAGTAAAATTTTTGAGTTTTGAACACAGACAGTACTGTGCGTGGCTCTTGTGGAATAAACAGTGATGCATAGGTGCAGTCTTATCTTGCATCTGGTTTTCTGATGTCTTAGCAGACAGTATTTCACAAAGCACAGGCATGGAACTTGTATTGCAACACATGTTGCTGGACTAAATTTTTCAGCATCATTGGATGTGCTCATCATGCTGAATGTTCTCAAGAGTAAGCTTTGTTTACACTGATGTTTGATTCTTGAAGTTATTCTAATATGTATACACAAATACTGAAATAGTTACAAAGGTCCAAAAGAAGTTACGCTAGTAATATTCAGCCCCTGGTAGATATTTAATTTTTTTCTTCTGGTTTATCAGGTGGTATTGGAGCAGTTCACTGGAAAGAGTTCTTATAAATACTGGTGTGTATTTGTCAGCATCCTCACAAAAAAAATGAAGCAAACGAAAAACCCCACAATTTTCAGAAACAAGGATAAATCTATGACATGGTACTTGCATGCTTGTGGGACAGAATACATCATTCACAGTTATTTGTTAGTTGTACAGTCCTGGGAGTGTTGCTGCTACATGGAGACCATGCAGCTATATGGAGACCCTGTACCTAATAAATTGGAGCCCACAAAATTCCTTCATGGTGTGTTGAGGCACTGAATATATGTGAGCTTTCTCCAGTGCATTCATATTTCTTATCATCTTTGAAGGGTCTTGCTAGTTAGGAGAGAGGAATTGGAACAGAACTTTATCTTTTAATGCAAAAATATGGTTTGCAGGATGAGAATATCCCTCCTTTGCTTCCTGTTTCTCCCCCCTATTTCTGACTTTTTGATGAGGGAATCATCAACTAATTAGGTACTAATGCTCTGTTTGAAATACGTAATCCATTTCATCACCCTAGGCTGGAAAGGAAAGACTGCCTTTGCCATATTGGGTGGAGAACCCTGAGTAGGGCAATAGGTACTAAAAAATAAAAATAAAAAAAATTGCAGAATACTATTTGAGAAGTTAGGATTTCTCTCTGGGCTTAGCGGCATCTAGAACAGTAGAATGAAGCTGTGATAAGCCATGTGGGATTTATTAAGACCAGAATTTCACCCTTAAATTAAGTTTCAAGACATCAAGATTTCTGTTCTGCTTCTGGAATTGTTAATGTACTTTAATGAGTCCATAAGTAAAGGCATAAATAGTTCTGGAAGCGATGAGCGTAACCCAGCAGCTCCTCTTTGTGAAGTGCACAGTGTTACAGGACGACAGTCATGCAATCTTTTAGAGCTTCCTTTTGGGACTAGTAGCCTTGTGTTCTTGGTCACACAGTGGCTTCCCTTCACCAAAAGAGCCAAAAAATATGCATACCATATCCACCATTAACCTAGGACCAGAGAGGCCTAAGCTATGAATTTGAATTTCCTTAAGCCAAAGGCTATTACATAATAAGCTGAACATCTTCTTGTCTTTGAACTGAGGTTTGAAATTATTAGCTTTAAAGGCATCTCTTATCACCCAGAGATGTTTAACAGTTGGATTGTTGGCTCCTAAAGATTTTGAATGATATTTGGCTTGCGGTCATAGATACAATCTTCTAAATTCAGTTTACTTCATCTAATTCAGCAATGAATTCAGAAGTGATTTGTGAATCTTGAGTTCTATTTGTTTAGGAGCTGTCTTGAATATAAGACTAGGAGTGATCTCCGCAAACCAAGAGTCTAGCGTTTGGATTCCAGGGACAAACATTATCTGTATGATAATTATGTCAAGAGCAAAAGTGTAACCAAAGAAAAGGCTGGGAGAACTTTTACTAAGAACATAAAATATATTTGCAAAAGCAAAAGAACAGAAGAGGCAACAATATAACATCACTGGAAGTATAGAAAGAAAGATTATCTTACACAGCAGCTGTTACTTTGGTCCTGTTTGTTACTTGGTGTATCCCATTCTGCAAAAAAGTGCATTTTCTAATTCTATCCCTTTAAGCACCTTAACACAGTGTGTGTAATCTCTGGAGATCATTGAATCTTGAATGAAAGAAGTGGGTTGCAAACAGCAAGGGATGCTCCTGTTTATTTGTTTAAGGAATAATATAAAACTTTTTTTTTAAAAAAAGTTGTTTTGGAGTAGTATCTGGAACCTGGTTAGTTTTTACTGTGTGTTTTGAAGAATAACAGTCTTTATGCAGTCCTGCTGGCTTATTCTCCAGTGTTGGTCATGGTGGCTTTTGGATTTGTTGGAACTGTTCTACCAACTAGACAGATGTGCCTAGTGGAGGAGAGGATGTAGCATGCTGTTCCACCCTCTTCCTTCACTCTCCTCTTCCTGGTATCCCCTGTTCCTTGGGAATCACAGACTGTCCCACTCAACCTGAGTTGAAATCCAGGTTCAGGTTTCTGCTGCGCTTGATATGGTATTGTCCAGAATGGAAAGCTGCCCTGAATTAGGGAAAGCAGCAACAAGAACTTGGACTTTCCATATCCTAGTTCAGTATTCTAAGCATGAGCTTAACTGGCAAGTCTTTCTTTTCAGTTGTAACTTTGTTTCACTGTTAACAATTGAAAAGTTCTGGTTTGCTTCATGTGCAAAACAAAAATAGCTTACAAACTTTGAAAGCTGTCATGAAACAGAATTATTGTTCTGTAAGCCAGCTCTGTTGAAACACTTCACTCATTGTATAAATGAAACCACCTAACTTCTTGCCCTTTGTTCACAGCGCTCTTACTTTCGAACTCTTCTTATGTATGGGTTCCATTTCCTTGTACGGTTTCTCTGTGTCAAAGAGATCAGGGATACGCAGTGTGGATTTAAACTTTTAACCAGAGAAGCTGCCTTGCGGACTTTCTCAGCTCTCCATGTAGAACGCTGGTAAATTCTTTTTTTGTTGTTGTTTATTTTCTCATTGAACATTATTTTGAAAAAGTAATTTCAGTATTGCAGCTACTATGAAACATGTGATGTCTGTGTATAAATCCTAGCTGCCCAGTTTCTTGATGAATTATAGTACTACTTAGAAGGCAATTCAGATTTCTTGTTACACTAAAATATCTTGATATTTGCTAGGAATTCTGTTTTATTCTTAAGATACGCTTCATGAAGTAGTTGGGTGTTTGATTTCACTCTTTTTGTGAAGATGGGGAGAAGGGAAACAGATGGACTTGCTAAATTTTGAACTAAGTTTTGGTTTTAAAATAGCATCCAACGTAAACTGCAAGAAGGATTGTAAGACCACATTGCTGAGATTTTGGATAACAACAGTTGACTCCTTGGTCCCTTGCAAGTCCCTTTTACATTGGCATGTGATATAGAAAGAGTTGATTAATACTCAGGTGGTACATTTGATTTTGCCTTGTCAGACCAATAGGTAATTGATTAGGAGAGGGGAGCAAGCAAAAGCAAAATCCCAAGGTCTCTTCTCCTCTCTTTTCACCTCTAAAAGAAAACCCGAACAAACTTTTTTTTTATTGTCTTCTATTCCATTACTTATTTCTGAGAGTCCTCTCGCATTTTACAGATATGAACCATGCAAGCAGAGTAGGAAATGGAGAGAAGCTGTTACTATGATATGGAAAGTTGAGAGTTATTAATCCTATTCAAAACTTTTAACAACACAACCTCACAATTCAGTGCTTCTTAACCAAAGCGTTTTTCCTAACATCCAAATCCGAGAAGTTACTGGTAATTGCTAAAGACTCAAAGTGGAAGGAAATACCTATTCTTTGCCTATTTTCTTGCTGGATTATCTAATGAGAGGACTACTGATAGATCTCATTAATTTAAGACACTAGAAGATGATGCATGGACTTTGAATTACTTTAGAGCTGTCTTTCATTATAACTTCGCGAGAACAGTTGCCTTCTGAAAGTGATAGTTATGACTACTGTTATGAGACTGAAATACTATTTCCTCATAAATACTATAATTTCTGTAAATTTCCCACACCACAGCTATCGCTAAAAGCGATGGTGGCAGTCCCCAAGCTTAATTATTGTCAAATCTTTTCAAACTATTGTGTTCATCCAAGAAAATCTCTCACAGGCTACTGCTTGCTGACAGGGAGCAGATTTACTGAACAATGTTCCCATACAAAAACGTGTGTAATCCCAGAGTCATAGTCAAATCCATTACATCTAGCTTTAGGCTGACCTTTGGCAGTGATAGGCAAGCTGTATCACTCCTAGAGAATGGGGTTGCAAAGGTAGTGTTTGGGCACACAAATCTGAAGTGTAACGTACACCTTCTGTTAAACTGAATCTGGAATTGTGGGCATTCAGCATTTGTGAAATCACTTTTCTAGCTGAGTGGTTTTCTTACTGCCCTAAAGAAAACTATAGCAGAGCCAGAAGTTTGATTTGTGCTGCTATCTCCAAAACCAAACTTGATCTATAAAATTGTGTAAATTTCATATTCAGGAATTTTCTAAATACGTGTTTAAACAGGTATGCATAGCCCAGAAGTGCACATCTCAAAATTAGCCTACTTAACTTGACTCTTTAAGTGCTTCAAGAAGGAATAGTGGAAGAAATGAATGAAAACAATCAGTTTAATCTGTGAAAATGCAATCATGAATTTTATTCTGTTTTAAACTGAAGATTTTGAATATAATTTTACTTACTGGTCAGGCATATGTAAAGTGTTCAGATTTTTATTAAAAGCTTTGAGTTTTGTTTCGCCACTTGTATTCTCTAGCAACAAAGGAACAAAAGAGTAAAAAATAATTGTGCTGTATGTTGTTATCTGTACCCTACTATCCAGAAATACAGGCAGTGATAAAGGGATACTGCTAATTTATTTTATAGTAATTTTATTGCTGGTTTGGAACACACCAGATCTTCAGGTCTTGGTGTGCTAATTCATTGTGCTTTTATATGCCGCTATAAAATTAGCCTTCTGTACTTGTTTATTTACAATAATCCATAAACTAATCCCGTAAGTGTTTTTCTTTTTATCTGAAACTTACTGGTTAGTGATGAAGAGTGTGTTTAGTTAGTCAAAAAAAGAACAACTCAAATTCTTCCAAAAAACAGCTCTTCGGATACTTCAAAGTCACAAATTTGCCTGAAGTAATACCTTTTTTTTATTATTTCCTTTAATTTTCTGCCAAAATAGGCAATATATTGCCTTCTTCTCTCCTCGTCTGTCTTTCAGGCAGTCCATGTGCTTTCCTTCCTTTATTTTCATACCTACTGGCTAATTTCAGCCAAATCTAACGGAACAGTAGAGATCTCAGAATGGAAAGCTTTGCCACTGCTGAAGAAAATATTGCAATATGGACTTAAAAGTTACTTATCAGCTTCATAGCTAACTTTCAGCATATGCATCTGGAAGCTAACATTTCAGTGCACAAAACAGATTACTGTCCCTTTCCCGGTTAGTATTTGCAAGATCTGGAAATAAACTGGGAGAGAGGAGGAATAAGCATGTGGGGAAAGTGAGTATATTAAAGGAAATGGTAGTTGTAGTGGTAGTCTGTGGTGTACAGACAATTGGGACAGCTACAGTAGGAAATGATTTAGAGACATCAGGCATTCATCTCATAGAACTATACATTGAATTTCTTTGCATTTAATAATGTAAT
>VXAL01006644.1:6146-22652 GCA_013399475.1 Chauna torquata | reverse complement strand
GTTCCAGTGTTTGAACACTCCCACAGTAATTAGGAATTTTTCCTTATGTCTAGTCTAAAACTCCCTCCCTTGGTGCAGCTTTGTGCCATTCCCGCATGTCCTGTCATTGGAGGAGAAGAGACCAGCACCTCCCTCTTCACTTCCCCTCCTCAGGAAGTTGTAGAGAGCAATGAGGTCTCCTCTTAGCTTTCTCTTCTCCAGACTAGACAACCCAAGCAACCTCAGCCTCTCCTCACAGGACATGCCTTCTTCCAGCCCTTTTACCAGTTTTGTTGTCCTCCCCTGGATGCTTTCAAGGACCTTAACATCCTTTCCATTTTGCGGAGACCAGCACCGCATGCAATATTCAAGGTGAGGCTGCACCAATTCTAAATACAGCAGGAGAATCACCTCTTTTTGACCAGCTGGCTTTAATGCGTCCTAAAATGCAGTTTGCCAACTTGGCTGCCAGGGCACACTGCTGATTTATGTTGAGCCTTCTGTCAGCCAGCACCCCCAGATGACTTTATGCTCAGCTGCTCTCCAGCCACTCGTCTCCCAGTCTGTACCTATGTCCAGCATTACTCCATCCCAGGTGCAGAACCCAGCATTTTCCTTTGTTGAACTTCATGCCATTGATGATCGTTCAATTCTCCAAGGTATCTAGATCCCCTTGAATGGCTTCTCATCCCTCCAGGGAGTCAACAGCACCTCCCCATTTAGTATCATTGGCAAACTTGCTGAGGATGCACTCCACTCCTGCATCCAGATCCTTAATAAAAATGTTGCACAGGACTGTCCCTAGAACTGAGCCCTGGGGAACACCACTAGAGACCTGCCACCAGTCAGATGTAGCAGCTCTACTTACTACAACCCTTTGAGCTCTACCATTAAGTCAATTCATCACCCAGCATAGGGTGAACCTGTTTACCACACAGTTGGACAATTTGTGTGGAAGGATGCCGTGAGGGACAGTATCAAAGGCCTTACTAAAATCCAGAAAGATTACGTCCGCTGCCTTCCCTTCGTCCACCAAGTGGGTGACCTTATCAAAGAAGGGGATCAAATTACTTTGGCAGGACTTTACCTTCATGAACCCATGTTGACCATGTCTGATAATTGCTTTGTTCTTTAAGTGCCTTTCAATATCCCCCAGGACAATCTTCTCCATAACTTTTCCAGGGACTGAGGTTAGACTAATATCTCTGTAGTCTCCTGGGTCTTCTCTGATGCCCTTTTTGTAGATGGGTATATATATATATTCAAATGCCAAGTCTAAGATCTCACAGACTAGCAGAGTATTTGTGCCACAAGATACAATTAAATTAGTTGCCTGTGCCCACAGGATCTTTCAAATATGAATTTATAGCATGAGCTTCTGCTCAGAATTTGCTCTCCCATTTCATTGTTCTATATTTCCACTTTTCAAGGATATTTCTATGATATTCTTTCTTTCTGATGTTGTAACTGAGCCGGCTAAGTTCACTTTTTTTCTTTTTTTTCCTACCTACCAGTGGTTAGGCAACTTTTTTCACATTAAGCCCATCTCAAAAATATATTCTTACCCAGAACTAAATATACACTGTGACTACTTACGGAAATTGATTTTCTGGGAATGTCTAGGACTGGCCCACTTCAAAACATTCTGCAGAGTTGCAGAAATTTATTTGTACAAATTCTTTTAACCTGAAGAGGGGAAAGGTTAACAGCTTCAGGTCTGTTTCATATAAAGTTGCATCAATGCAGATGCGTGTATATACTGATGCTGCTCAGAAGAGCAAAGAGAGTGGAAATTTCCAGTAGTGTCTGATCGTTTTCTTATAGGGCAATAACAACTTAGATGGGATGTGAAAATTCCTGCAGGGCTTTTAGGAGTTCAGGGTTGTTGGATTGCTAGGTTTTAGTGTTGTGTGTGGGTTTTGTTGGTGGTGGTGGGTTTTTTTTGTTATTGTTTGTTTGTTTTTGTTTTGTTTGTTTGTTTGTTTGTTTGGATTTTATTTTTCTTTTTTCTGGTTTTTTTTTTTTTTTTTTTTTGAGTCTTAGTCTGCATATTCACAAGGCTTTAAGAAACAATGGTCAGCCCTGGGAAGATTTCTAAGAGATATATGCTAGAAAAGTAAATGCTCAAAATCCATTAAAGTAAAATAAAAATCTCACAGAGCACTGTTGACATCAATGGGATGCACATAACAGGTAGGGAGAGACCTTCGGTGGATGTAAAACTTTTGGCTTGAGGAGAGTTCTGACACTTCTTCACTGTTGAGAATTTGTACAATAATATTTAAAGGAACTTAGGGAGTGGCCACCAGTGAAAGATCACCTTCTACACATCTAATAATAGAATACTATAAATTTCCCTCAAATTAAACTGAATGTGGCATTCATAAACCTCTTGCTCTTTCTGTATATCTTACGTGTTCTATCTGTAAAATGTCCTTTTTTCTATTTTTCCTGACTTTAGAAAGAATGTAGACACCCTGATTTCTGAAAGTGAATAGTTTTTTAAACTCTAAATACTGGTTTTACAAGTATATCTGTCTATAAATATCCCCTTTTACACCACTGAATTTAAAATGAGATAAGCACAGCAGAAATATTCCTGGCTCTACACAGCAAGGAGATGGAAATAAGACACATTTCTCCAAAGGCTCAAGCGTTGTTGGGAAGATAAAAGCCAAAGTAACAGCTGCCTTTCTACGGAAACATCAGTACCATCTATGCATGCTGTCAAATAATTCTTTACTCCAAAGTCTGTAAGAAACCCCTGAAGTCTGAATAATGCCTTGTTTCTGATCACCAGAATTGATAAAAGACCAACCAGAATTGGGTTGAAAGCCCAAACAGCAAGAATACAATCAACCCTTCTATGAGTTGCTGAGAGAAGAACTAAACACAGCTGATTTCCGAGCCTGTAGGACTCATATGCTGAAAATAGTCCAAGGTAAGAAAAGTACAGTAAAAGAAATTAACTTGCTAGACAAATGACAGTGAGTTTAGGGGCAGCATAGGTAAGGTCTCTTTTCTTATCTGTCTTCAGTTTTGCTTAAGAAGATGTTTTATAGTGAAAAAAAATGAAAAGGACTAAAAAGAGGAATGAATGACAAACTAAGCACTGCTACAAGCTGTTCTTGAAAACTGCAACTTCTGTAGCTTCATTGTCTTGCTTCCTTCATCTTTTCTTCTCTCCAATTCAATCGCTCCTCTCCTGGTTGATATTTATATCATCCTGACAACACTTAGTGCAATAGACTGAGTGAGATGTTTGGAATGGAATGTCAGACTATATCCCAGCTAATGAATTTTTAAAACAAATTTTAAGAGTCAACAGAAAGTCACAAATTGGTAGTGGGTAATCTTTTAGAAATAAAAATGTTTAGTGAAAGTGTCTACATTTTACATTCTACTGCTTCACAAAACAAAATTTTATGTTATAGAGGAAAGTTGAGATACATCAGTAATTGGACAAATGTAGGGTAAATGCATCTTAGATGTAATACCAAGTGTTTATAGTTCATTAATTAATTAAAATCTGGATAGTCCACTTTCTAGATCCCTTTCTCTCTCTCTGTGGCATCTGAAAATATAGAAAACTGACCTACTATTTCCTGTCCTTTATTTTGAATTTTCTAGTTTTTAATTACAAAATTATTCTGAAAAGTTACTAATACTTAATAGCCTTAAAAAAAAAAAAATGTGGAAAACAGTTGAAAAGCTGAATCAATTTCCAATTATTTTCTATCCATTGGCTGACATGACCCAAGGATTCTAAAATGCTAGTGACAATCTAGTTCTTTATATAATTCTTTACTTAAATAGTGACACATACAAATTCCTACAAAATTACCTGAATATTCTACAACATATTTTTTAGAAAATGTGTCCAATGATGAACATATTATGTATATATTTTTAATATTTAAGACTTTGCAATAAAAGCTAATATGGTTAATCTGTAGAATAGAGAGGTAGGAGATTTTTTTATATGATGACATTTTCCTCTAGCAATTTTGTGTGCTTTCTTGAACACTTAACATCATCAACAGTCTGCCTTTAGAAGATATGAGATAAAAATGAAACAAGAGGTTGTCAAGTTGTCATTGCCTAAACTGCAGATCTAAAAAGATTTCATGCAACTGTGCAATAGTTTGTTTGTTTTTTAAAGTATCACAACATCCATTCCATACAGTTCTTTCACTTGAAGAGAAAAATTTGTCCCTCAAACACCAAAATATCCAATCCGCTGTAAAACTGTGTTTTGTGTGCACTCAAAATTCCCATTAGTGTTATTAAATAAACAATATAAAAGAATCATGATGTTCTTCTTAGTTCTGGAGTCCTAAGGAGTTAATAGGCTTGATTCCCAGTAAATCTATAGCATAGGTCTGGGATTCACTTGACAGCTAGTCTTAGACAGCTAGTCTAAGAATAGTCTTCTATGCTTTCTTTATAACCTCTGGAATTGCCACTCTCCTTTGGGCACTACATCCCATTTTATGGTAAGCATCAAAAGCTGTGGGGTAGAGAGACCGTCACTTACCCTTGCATGCAGAAAGATCATGTTTGACTAGTTTAGACTTGGACATCTTACCTTTTTAAATAGTTGGTGGTGGATAAGTCACATCTTCAGTGTTTTTAAGTTTGCTGATTTAGATTTTTTAAAATACTTTTTCATGATAATGGAAAAAAAAAAGAATATGAAAAAGTAATAATCTGAAATATTAATACAGTGGCAAGCTTTCAGTAATGTAATGGTACTTTGTATTATTAACATGAACAAGGTTTTAAAACTTCACCAAAGTCTTTCCGGCTTTTTTGAGTGGGCCATTGTAAATTGTTGCTTGGGATATCTTTTGTTTTTTACAGGCTGTGTTGTTCCCTTTTGTACCGCTCCAAACATGAATGTGAATTTTCTTGCCAAAGCACTCAATGAGATTACAGCATCTTGCTTGGTTGATAATCCGGTAGCTTCTGAGCAGTGACAAATTTTAAGTGATGTGATTTTTAACAACCAGGAGAAAAAGTAAAATTAGTGCAGTACTGGAAGGCAAACAGAAATACAGGCTTCTTCCACCAAAATCTGCATGTTTATGTTTGTGTCTCATACAAAGAACTTCCTGGAAAAAGCTGTACTACAGGAGTAATGCATCCCTGCTGATGTTTAATCTCAGAACACTAGCTCAAGGTTTCCCCCTTATAACTGAATTGTCTTTTGAACTATCTCAGAAATCCCTCTTTACATCTATTACTCTGTTTAATCACCCCACTCCTACAAAGTATACAGTGAGCTTCAGGTAGCTGATTAGGAAGAGGTTGAAATACTAAGGAATTCTAAAGGAAACAGGGGAAGGGAAATGGGGGAAAGGATGTGATCTTGCTGTTTAAGTACACAACTAACTACAAGGAGTAGTGGTTTCTATCTTTGATTCTGCCATGAACTGTTTGAGACACTACAGAAAATCATACAGGGCCAAATTTCCAAAGACATGAAAATGCCTGAAGATACACATTACTGTGTAATCAGCATAAACAATTTAAGCTCATGGACAGCAGTGTGGGAAGAACTATAGCTGAACAAGGAGATGAGAACTTCTCCCAAATTTTCGGTGGATCTGTATCCTCTTTTCTATCCCCCTGATGTAAAATGTTTTGCTTTACGCCAAAGTGAGACGAAAAGAAATTTTTAAACACAGTGTGAAATGACATTCTTGTCTTCTTGCTTGCTCTGGTAACAATTCATTTAACAGTGGTTGCAAGCTCAAAGTGCTATCAAGCAGTTACACAGAGTAATAGATTAACTACTGCAGTTCCTCAATGTGTAGATATCAATAATATATTTGATCTTCAAGGAGAGGTTTATTTTTAGAATTTTAGTCACTAGAGCAAAATTTCTTTATAACAAATTGCAATGGCCTATTACAGCTGTCTCTTAGAAATTTATATTGCTATTAAAATGTTTATTGTATAACTATGTGTTCTGAATTATCTTTGTGTCCTTGCACTTCCATACAGTTATTTTGTAGCTGAAAATAACTGGACAAAACTGGTTAATCAGCTGGTGATTCTTGGATGGCATTCTTTTCTGTTACAGAACTGAATGACCTGGAATGGACAACTTCTTTTCAGAAAACAGATTTCTTTGAACAATGCCTTTTGAGGATCAGATCTGATTTCTCCCCTGCTTGGCCTTCTCTTCGTATTCTTTAAAGAGACATGAAAACAGAGAATGTTTCAGTTTGTTCAAAATATATTGGGAGATACTTCAACATACTCATTTATAAATAAAAGTTTCTGGGATGACTGTTTGGAAGTGATAACAGAGAAGTGTACTAACGTAAGCTTCAAAGAAGCAGGAGCTATGACAGAATAAGAAACTATATAAAGTTTACCTTGACCTTTAAGGCAGCTTCTAATCCTCATCTAAACGTGTAGTTTTGTTCAGCATCTTCCTGAAATTCTGAAAGGATTCCCTGGAATGAAAACTACAAACAGAGTTGAATTAGTAGTGTTTATTTCTGGCAAGTATAAAAGAAATGCCTTTATGTTCGTGGTTCAAACCATTTTTTTTTGTGCTTTCAAACTTTGCATGAATAAAGAACTTGCAACCTAGCCCTTTTAGAAGATAACATAAAAGAAGCAGTACATACCAATACAAAAAGGAACAAAAAATTCATAAATGAATTCAGTTTATATTTATATCTCAGTAGCATTGTTTTTATCAGCTGAATATCAGCAGAGAAAATTGGAGGAAAAGCGAGGAAGAAAAGGCAAATAAAAAGAGAATCTTTCAACTAATTTACACTTGCTTCAATTGACTATATAGTTAAACAGCTCACTCCTGCTAAATTACATGTATAGTGACTACCAGTTACTACTCATGAATAATTAATATTCATTATAAATCATGCTTTTAATTGTAAGAGACATTTGTTTTAAATTTTAATACTTGGATGAAATTGTCGTTTGTGTGACTGGCGCGGTGTAAGTGTCTATGTGCACTATAGATATTACAGTGGCCTTGAACTCTTCACAGACTCCAAGAGTCTCTCCAAGGCTCTCTCTGCCTTGACTAGGGCAGATCATGACAGGTCCCTTCAGGTCATCTTTGCCCATGTTTAAATCAATATTGTCAGGACATTTGACTATGGTGATAGCAAGGCAGTATATGATATTACTTTATTGATGTCTGCATTATACACTGGGAAGAAACATCATGCCCTTTAATCAAAATAGTTGGACCAGCATGGTCCTATCTACTGCCTCGTATCAGTCCTTCAAATAGCGATGCTACCCTGTTTTCTTCCTGCGCTCAGATAACAGGTTTCTGGCCATGGCTGTCAGCAGTAGACAGCAAATGTTGTCTTTTCCTTTGGTATAGCCTGAAAGAAGTATATACATAGATTTGCACAATAGAATTTGGAGACTGGGCTGTTGCAGAAGCACATCGATTCCCTGGGAAATTGTGGGTTGCTAAAGTCATCAGATTGGATAACCCCTACAGAACAACCAATTACTCTAAGACATTGCAAAGATTAAGTTGTGAGGTAACCTGTGGATCAGACCAAGTGAAGGATTCTCAGGCCCCACTGACTGCAAAGTAGCTTCTCTGGTCCTAGGGTTATTATAGCCAAATGCTTAGATCTTTCTTCCAGCAGAGAGATGGTGATGAGCCACTTAGGCCTTTTTGTTAGTCAGTGGTATAAGAACCTTTTGAAAGTCCTTACACAAAGGACAAGATTTGTTGCCCAAAAGAGCTGCTTCGGATCTTCAGAGTGAACTTTATCAGGTTTTCTTTCTCCTCTCTGATCATCTGTTTTATTAATGCCAGTTATAACCAGATGTTGCAATACCAAAAATGTAATCATTTATGGCAAAAAATTAACACAAAACTGTGTACCCTCACAAGCTCATTGCAAATGTTTACAAACTGCCAATTCTGCAGAGTTGCAGTAGCCCTTTTGTCACACCAGTTATAACAGGAATATATTACCCTAGAAATGCTTCAGATGAGCTTCATGGAAGTTTTTGTAAAGCCCATAACCTTTTATATAGGTTAAAGATAAGACTACTTGGAAGTACTTGTGAAGTGTTTAGTAGGAAGAATGTAAAAGGCAGTGACACTTGGTAGGATAGCTTTGGCTTGCCTGCACTATCCCAGTCTTCCAACTACAAAGTAGTTGTACTCAAACTGCAAGCATGAGCCTTCAACTTATTCCAAACCTTGTGTCTGAACTTCTCCACCAGCAACTTTTCCAGTCAAGTGCCTTAAATGAAGCATGCAAGCTAGTGGGAAGGCAGAATATATAATCAGGCAGCTGACAGTTCAAGACTAGCTAATACGGAAGAAAGTACCCAGAGATGGTAGGAAAACCCATACACAAATTTATTTTATTGTGGGTCCTATGATGTTTGCAGCACTGGGAACTGGAACTGCCTCATCATCTTTGAAATGAAAGTAATTGATAGAAAAAGACATAATTTTACATAATATCAAATAATTAAAAAAAAAAGATAAACAGAAAATAAAATTATCCATATGAACACAGAAAAACTCTGGCATCAGAATCATGCCAGTGTGAGCAGTTAAGTGAGATATTAACACAAGCTAGAAATGGTATTAACATTATCTCATTGTTAAGCTGAGCAATGAATGAAATACTGCAGTAAAAATGCATTGGTTTATGTTTCTATATTGTTTATCTGAATTGTGATATATCACAGTGCTCAGTGACAACAGGTCAAGGGACTATGGAAGTATTAGAAATAAAATAAAAATGTACTCTGAGGAGACTTTTAACTTGCTTCTTGCCAGGTGCCCTTACAAAACAGGTATGAGGCCCTGGAACTTGATATATGGGCAAATGATGATGTGGATGCAGGCCCATCCAGATTGGAGGGGTCACTTAGGACAAGTCAGCCTACCTCACCATATCACGACCACCTCCGTCATGAAAAAAAGAAGGGTTGTTGTCATTGGTGACTCCCTTCTGAGGGGAACAGAGGGCCCGATATGCCAACCAGACCCAATCCATAGTGAAGTCTGCTGCCTCCCTGGGGCCTGGGTGAGAGAAATTATTAGAAAACTCTCTAGTCTGGTATGGCCCTCTGATTATTATCCATTATTGGTTTTTCATGTCAGCAGCAAAGAAGTAACAAAGAGAGGTCCAAGGGCAATCAAAAGGTACTTCAGCACTTTGGGTCAATTGGTTAAAGGGTCAGGGGCACAGGTAGTATTTTCCTCTATCCTTCCAGTAGCAGAGAACAATATTGAAAGGAACAGGCAGACCCAGCTGATGAATACGTGGCTCTGAGGCTGGTGTCACTGGCAGAATTTTGGCTTTTTCAATCATGGGATGGTCTACACAACACCAAGCATGCTAGTCTGATGGGTTGCACCTTTCTCAGAGGTGGAAAAGGATTTTTGCACAGGAGTTAGCAGGGCTGATGCAAAGATCTTTAAACTAGCTTCGAAGGGGGAAAGGAATAAAACCAAACTCGTCAGTGATAAGCTATGGGATAGCAAGCCAAGATCTGAGGGACTGCGTGCTAGTGAGATCCTTCAGTCTGCTCCACGAGGTGCTGTGTACAATGAAGCACATTTGAAAGGTTTCTACACTAATGCATGCAGCATGAGGAACAAACAAGAGGAGCAAGAAGCCTTGGCTCAGTCCCAGAGCTACAGCATCATTGGCATAAGTGAAACCTGGTGGGAAGAGTCCAGTGACTGGTGTGTTATGATGGACAGTTTTAGGCTCTTCAGAAAGGATAGGCAAGGCAGGTGAGGTGAGGGGGTGGCTCTGTGGCTTTGTATTCAATGGAGGGGCTGGACTGTATGGAGCTTGCAGTTGGAGATGACGTGGTTGAGAGCCTCTGGGTAAAGATTAAGGGACAAACGAAAAGGACTTCATTGTGGAGGTCTACTATAGACCATCCAGCCAGGATCATGACACCGATGAATTATTCTTTAGGGAACTAAGAGATACCTTGTCTTTATGGGGGACTTCAACTTGCCAGATGTGAATTAGGAATACCACACAGCTGATACAGACAGGTCCAGGTGATTCCTAAAACACCTTAATGATAATTTCTTGGTACAGATACTAAGGGAGCTGACCAGGAAAGGTGCCCTCCTGGATTTGTTGCTTGTAAACAGAGAGCGTCTTGTGGGTGAAGTGGCAGTTGGTGGCTCTTTTGACCATAGTGACCATGAAGTAATCGAGCTTAAAATCTTTAGTGACAAGAGGAAAACCGCCACGAAAACTTCAACCCTGGATATGGGGAGAGCAGACTTCAGGCTGCTCAGGGAAGGTCCCCTGGGAAACTGCTTTTGAAGGCATTGGGGTCCATCAGTGCTGGTCAATTTTTAAGTACCACCTCTTATGAGCACAGGAACAAGCAATTCTAAAACGTCGGAAATGAAGCAGGTGGGGCAGAAGGTCTTCTTGGCTGAGCAGGGATCTTCTTCTAGAGCTTAGGTGGAAAAAGAAAGGGTATGGCCACTGGAAGTGAGGTCAGGTGATATGGGAGGACTACAGAGATACTGTTTGCCTTTGTAGGGAGAAAATTCATGCAGCTAAAACTCAATTAGAGCTGAAGCTGACCAGTACTGTGGGGGACAATAAAAAAGTTTTTTGTTTGTTTGTTTGTTTGTTTTAAATACATTAACAGAAAAAGGAGGACCAGAGAAAATGTTGGTCCATTACTTGATCAGGATGGTCACCTCACAAACAAGGACATAGACAGAACAGAGACATTTAATGCCTTCTTCACCTCTGTCTTCATCACCGTTGATGGGCCCTGCGATGCCCGGAGCCCTAAATCAGCGGGCTGTGACTGTGGTAATGATAAACTCCCAGCCAACCCCAAACTTGTGAGGGATTTGCTGCTCCAGCTGGATGCATATAAGTCTATGGGGTCCAACAAGATTCATCCCAGGGTACTCAGAGAGCTGGCTGATGCCATCATGAGACCTCTCTCAATTATTTTTCAGTGGTCTTGGGAATCTGGAGAGGTCCCAGTTGACTGGAAGCTGGCAGACATTGTTCCCATTTTCAAGAAGGGCAAGAAAGAAGACCCTGGTAATTACAGGCCTGTCAGTGCCCTTCAGTGCCTGGTAAAATTACAGAGAAAATTATTCTGGGAGTTATTGAAAAATGCCTGAAGGACAACGTGGTCGTTGGTCACAGCTAACACAGGTTCATAAAGGGAAAGTCCTGCTTAATGAACCTAATTTCCTTTTATGACAAGGTCACCCATCTAGTTGTTCAAGGGAAGACAGTTGATGTAATCTGATTGAATTTCAGAAAAGCTTTTGATACTGTTTCTCACAGTATCCTTCTCAACAAAACATCCAGCATACAGTTAGATAAACACATAATGTGATGGGTGAGCAATTGGCTGATGAGATGGGCTCAAAGGCGTGTAGTAAACAGGGTTACATCAGGTTTGTGGCCGGTCACCATTGGGGTTCCGCAGGGCTCCATTTTAGGGCCAGTTCTCTTTAAAGTTTCCATAAATTACTTGCATGCAGGACTTGAAGGCATACTAAGTAAGTTTGTGGATGACGCTAAATTGGGAGGAGCAGTGGATGCCATTGAGGGTACAGAGACCTTGCAGAGAGACCTTGACAAATTAGAGAGCTGGGCAATCACCAGCAGTATGAAGTTTAACAAGAGCAAGTGCTGGATTCTGCACCTGGGAAGGGGCAGAAAACATACAGACTGGGGGACGAGAGGCTGGAGAGCAGCCCCGCAGAAAGGGATCTGGAGTTTCTGGTTGACAGCAAGTTGAACATGAGTCAACAGTGTGCCCTGGCAGCCAAAAGGGCCAACTGTGTCCTGGGATGTATCAAGCAGGGCATTGCTAGCCGGTCAAGGGAAGCGATTGTCCTGCTCTGCTCTGAGCTGGTGCAGCCTCAGCTCAAGTACTGCGAGCAGTTTTAGGACACCACAATATGAGAAGGACACAAAACTGTTATAGAGTGTCCAAAGGAGAGCTACAAAGACGGTGAAGGGTCTACAGGGCAAGACATGTGAGCAGTGGCTGAAGTCACTTGGATTGTTCAGCCTAGAGAAGAGGAGATTGAGGGGAGACCTCATGGCAGCCTACAGCTTCCTCACGAAGGGGAGTGGAGGGGCAGGTGCTGATATCTTCTTTCTGGTGACCAGCGACAGGACCCGAGGAAACAGCATGGAGCTGTGACAGAGAAGGTTCAGGCTGGATGTTAGGAAAAGGTTCTTCACTGAGAGGGTGATTGGGCACTGGAACAGGCTGCCCACGGAAGTGGTCACAGCACCGAGCCTGCTACAGTTCAAGAAGTGTTTGGACAATGCTATGAGACATGTGGTTTGATTTCTGGGTAGACCTGTGTGGAGCCAGGAGTCGGACTCGATGATCCTTGTGAGTCCCTTCCAACTCAGGATATTTTATGATTCTATGATTCTTTCATAAAATCCTAACACATGCTTTGAAGGCAATAGAATAAAAGTTGGAGTAGAGGTCAGTTGTTCAAAAGAGAATAAGAGGCAACCAGTGCTGAATAATGAAGGCAAAAATGTTTAGAGAAACCTTCGGGAAAAAAAAAAAAAAAATTTCTGGATATATAATCATGATCTGGTTAAACCTATATATTGGAAGTATATATATATCCTATAAATATTTCTTCCAATAACTGAGATTGATTTTCTTTTACTAATTGCATATGGCTGTGAAATAAGGTACAATACATTTATATGTATTTATTACCTCACTATATATTTAAGTATAAAAGATATTAAACCTTTGAATTTAATCAAAATTCTTGATATGCTGTAAAACACTTGGACTCCAATTTTGTGGGAGGAGAATCAAATGCCTATTACTGTTTTATGAAATCAATGTAGCTAACAGAATATAGTGTGGATCCCAGGGACTTAAGAAGTCCTCATTCAAGTGCTAAAATCTTCCTCCAAAACACTTTTTTTTTATGGAAGGAATTGTGCTGAGGGCCTGATGCTATTTTTTACTTTCTCACTAATCAATATTGTTTCATCTCATTTCTTTCCTGAAGCTAAAAAAAAAAAAATAAAAATCTGCTGTGTTGTGAGTAATTACAATGGGCAAGGCAATAGTGTACGGGTTTATTGCTCAGACAATAAAGAAATAAAGGGCTACAGCAATAAATATTTATACTTTAGATGTTCTTTGTACATTAGCAACAATTCCAGAGGAAAGTTGATAGAAAATCTGAAAACTTAAAACTGATCTGAATATTCCCTGAAAAGCAAGTTAGCTATTTATAAGGAAACTTAGCTATTTGAAGGAAAAAAATTTTTGAAAAGGATCTTATGAGGTCATCTGGTCCAAGCCCTTGCTGAAAGCAGGACCCGCTTGCTTGCTCAGAGTTTTTTTCAAAGGTTTGTTTATGAAAACCTCCAGAGATTCCACAGTTCCCCCAGGCAACCTGTTCCAGTATTTGACCAGCCACGTTGTGATTTTTTTTTTTCTAACATCTAAATGGAATTTTTGTTGATACACCTGTGTCTACTACATATTGACCTTTCACTGTGCAACTCCAAATAGAGGCTAGCTCTGTCTTTCTATAACCACCTACTTGACTGTTAAAGACATCAGTAACACGCTCTCACAGTATTTTTTTTTTTCCAGTGGACTGAATTAATCCAGATCTCTCAGCATCTTTTAGTACATCATGATCTCCACCTTCCTAGTCATCTTGGTGACTGAACTCACTCCGTTTTACCAATAATTTTCTTGTACTGCAGAGCCCCGAACTGTTCTTTAATCTTGTACTTAAATCCATTGAAATGAATAAGTATACACTCTGAGGATCCTGGCTCACAATCATGCACATTTTGCTCTGAGAATTAAAACAGCCTGAGTATTATTCTTCCTTTAGTGTGTACATTATTTCTACTGTAAGTAGACCTGACCCTTAAAACTTCTGAAGCTGAAAATAAGTTGTGTAAATACATGACACATGTATAAACACTGCCTACCGGGAATATCTGTTTGTAAATATTTTTGTTATTTTTAATAACATATTTTGTAACGTTTACAAATTGAATTTAATGAAAGCTTGAAATGCAATACAAAGTATTTTAAAAAACATAAACCATGAGTTTTTTATCCAGAACTGCTTGATACCCTACGTCCTATTTTCTAAGGTAACTAAATATAGCAAAAAGGCTAAATATCCTCTCCTGTAACATCTGTCAAATCAAAGTCAACCAAAATAAGTATGGTTTTGGACATTTCCAAAAATCTTTATGAGACAAAGATTGGTCTGTGTATTTTCTCCCCTTACTTCAAGAGAATCCTGACACAATGATCTGAAGTGTAACTAGCCCAGTTTCAATTAATAATAAGAAGAAAGAATCACAGAATCACAGAATCACAAGGTTGGAAAGGACCTTCAAGATCATCTAGTACAACCGTCATCCAAAAGAAGTGAATACTAAGGATTTTCCTGGAAGAGTCTGACTACTAGCATTTACTTCATCAGCTCATAGAACTGATCATGCAAACTTTTTTATTATTTATTTTCCAGGTAAATGCAGGAACAAAGATAAACACATTGAATCCCGAAGATTAGAACTTTAATAGCTTGTAAACTTCACTGTGAACTTTGCCTTAAAGCCTTTTAGTATCTAGTGTGACTTGAAGAACAGCTTGTATAACCTAGTATTTGATGTCAATATTATATTATTTGAAGTAGCTTTCATCTTTGGAATATGCAACAAATGATGGAACCTCCAAGTATCAAAGTGCAGATCAAAAGGATAAACCCATATTTTGATTAATTTATTCTGACATAGTCAAAAAGAAGGCACAGATATATAACTTTAGATCTATATTAACCTCCTTAATAGCAACCTTGTGCTCAGTTTCACATGTTGTATAAGACAGGAAAAGTTAATACAACCTGGCTAAAAATCAAAAAGGACTAGGGGAAGTGAGAAGCTTATGCTGATTCCATTTTACACAGCTAGGAAAAGTAACTATTTAAAAACAATTTTCATCACTTACATTGGCTTGCTAGTATTAAGTTTTCTCAGTAAATTTTTCCGGTATTTTTTCCCAGTTTTCATAACCTCCACTAGTTATAATTTTGTCTGGTCATTATCTGGATGAAAGTTCCCTAAAAATGATAAACAATCATTTTATGATCCTCAAAGGCCACCAAAAGAAAAATATGGGCAGCCCACATTAGGCAATCCTTTCACTGCATACAAGGCTATTCAGATTCAAAAGGAGATCATAGACGATGTTTCTAACAGCTATAAATCTAAGAGAATTAATATATATATGTCTTCATCCATCACAAGTGCAAAATCAGTTGTCAGCACAGTCAGTACTGTTTCCTTAGTGTAACTTGATCTAATGCCATTTCACTTCAGGTCAAGGAAATCTGAAAGCTGTCCTGAAATGACTGCGTTTGCTTTCTCCAAAATTGCTGAAATGCAAAATTTGAGACAGCCACTGAAGATATTCCCACAGAAAGAGTTGGCAGAGGGGAAGAATTATTGATTTGTTTGTTTCACTTATTACTTATATTGGGGAAAGCTGTAACAAATGTTTCTGTAAAGGAAGGGAAATATTACATTTGAAATGCCTAATAGCAGAAAATCTTATGATTAGTAATAGTCTGCAAGATTCACACTGCAAATTTTCTGTTGTTCATCCAATTTAAAGATTTCACCTTTAGCCTACCCCGTAGCTACTTCTGTAAATATTTCAGAAGTATCTGACCTTTATACAGATGTCACCTATCTTCATTCATAATGACATACACTCTTCACCAAGTACGATATATTTTATTGTGATTTCTGATTTAACACATTTATATATATGTTCTTGCAATACTAAAATCTAATTAGAGCCACTTCTCAGATGATCTTTGAGCTTGTTAGTCAAAATAATTCATTACTATGGCTTAATTTGCATCTGGCTTCAGAGGAGTTGTCTCCCCTTTACACCCAGCTTTTCC
This sequence comes from Chauna torquata, assembly GCA_013399475.1. NCBI lineage: Eukaryota > Metazoa > Chordata > Aves > Anseriformes > Anhimidae > Chauna > Chauna torquata. Next base: position 6,691 of record VXAL01006644.1, on the reverse strand, counting down.
TGAAATCTTTTTGAGGAGGAACTAGAGGTCAGATGTCCATTAAAAACTGCAGTCCAGTCATGTGAGAAATGTGAATATATTTTATCCAGATTACACGGTTTTAAAAAAGGTGATTCTCCCAATATATTTAGAATTGATGCGGTCTCACCTAGAATATTGCATGCAGTTCTGGTCTCCACAATATAAAAAGGATGTTAAGGTCCTGGAAAGCGTCCAGAGGAAGGCAACAAAGCTGGTAAAAGGGCTGGAAGGCATGCTGTATGAGGAGAGGCTGAGGACAGCTGGGTTGTCTAGTCTGGAGAAGAAAAGGCTGAGAGGTGACCTCACTGGTCTCTGCAACTTCCTGAGGAGGGGAAGCAGAGAGGGAGGTGCTGGTCTCTTCTGCCTGGTAACCAACAATAGAACGCATGGGAATGGCACACAGCTGTGCCAGGGGAGGTTTATACTGGACATAAGGAAAAATTCTTAATTACTGTGAGGGTGTTCAAACACTGGAACAGGCTTCCTAGAGAGGTAGTTGATGTCCTCTCCTCTCCTCTCTCCTC
>VXAL01006643.1:47769-53271 GCA_013399475.1 Chauna torquata | reverse complement strand
TTGTGTTTCTATGATTTCTGTGAAGAACTTCTAATATCAAGTTTGCGTTTTATAGGTATTGTCCAAAACACTCCCACAGAATAATTATTTAATCAACTATCTTATACTTCGGACAAAATGCAGTAGGCATTAGTGTATTCACTGTATTGCTATCCAAGCTATATTTAATATATTAGTTTAAAAAAAAAATCAAACTATTCTATACAAGACAAGGATGGTATTTGGTACTGTCAATCCTTTAATGTCATTCCCAGTAAAGATGTTTTCTTTCTTTTTGCCAATTCCCAATAAGTGATTTTTTTCTTTTTTTTTTCCTTTGTATTTTACAACAACTATTAAGGGAAAAAAATACATCTTGATTTTTAAGTATCCATTTCTGTTCATAAATGACATGAAAGAGCAGTTGAAACTGGTAATACCCTGATGTAAGTTGTGCATGTCTGGAAAAACTTGTTTCAAACTTAGTTTCAGGGTTTGTCACAATCACTGATTTCCAACATATAGGATGCAGGAGGACAAGAAATATGAAATAATTGTCCAAAGAGAGGGTGATCTTTGCAACCGAGTTGCTGAATTTATACTTCCTCTCCTCCTATATGTCTGTCTTCATTGATGTTATTTTTAATCCAGTTATTTCTCATCCCCCCTCTCATAGCTTTATAATGAATTGACTTTATGTTTTGAGACTGTTAAAACAAGTGAAATTCAACTGCAGCAAAGCTATGCCTCTCTTCAGGATCAGTTACTTGGAAAAGATCAGAAGATTTGTCAGTTACAAGAACAACTTCAGCAGGCTCAAGATGCTTTAAATGTGTTACGTCAGAATTCTTCTCATGAATTACAGGTGAGACCATTTCTAGAATAATACAGGTTGTTTCTTGTTTTAAATTAATCTTCTTGACAAGGCAGTTTTAGAGGAAATTGCAGAGTTTTTTTGGTTTTGTTTTTAATGAAAAAATGTGCAATTGCACTGCTGTTGCTAATAGAGGGTGCTTTGCAATTCATTTTTATGTGTCCTAGGAAGAAAACTGAGTAACAGTGACAATGTTCAACAAGACTCTTATTTATGTGCTTTAACAAAAACATCAAAAATAAAAATAAAAATAGAAATAAAGTAGACAAAATGGTGAAGTTTTTGTGTTTCCTCTGTGAAAATGAAATGTATTGGTCTTGGTTCATTCTGTTGTCCCTGACCATGCAACTAAACTTTAGATTGCAGATCTAAGGAAAGTATTATGGTGCAAAGATAGACTTGTCTAAAAATTGCTAAGCTTTAATGTACCATTTTGGAACTATTATAGTAAATCCTTCACTGTCATGAACAGGCTTCCAACTTCACAAACGTGCCAGCTCTTACACATATACCCCTGACTTTTTCCAAAGGCCAATTCATGACTTAAAGTGAATTTAAAAAGAAATAGTAAGGCCAGCAGGACTAGGGAAGTGATTGTCCCTTTGTATACAGCACTGGTGAGACCACACTTCGAGTACTGTGTTCAGTCTGAGGCCCCTCACTACAAGAAAGATACTGAAGTTGCTGGAACACGTTTGGAGAAGAGTACCAAAGCTGGTGAAGGGACTAGAAAACAAGACTTATGAGGAGCAGCTGAGGGAACTGAGGTTTTTTAGTCTGGAGGAGGCTGAGGGGAGACCTCATGGCTCTCGCCAACTACCTGAAAGAAGGTAGCAATGAGGTGTGTTTTGGTCTCTTTTCTCAGGTGACAAGTGATAGGATTTGAAGAAAAGGCCTTAAGTTGCGGCAGGGGAGGTTTAGATTGAACATTAGGAAGAATGTTTCTTCACAGAAAGGGTGGTTGGGCATTGGAGCTGCCTGCCTAGAAGGGTGATGGAATCACCAGCGGTGGAGGTATGTAAGAGATGTGGATGTGGCACTTAGGGACATGGTTTAATGGTGGACTTGGAAGTGTTAAGTTGATGGTTGCACTTGATGATCTTCAGGGTCTTTTCCAACCTTAATGGTTCTATGATTCTGTGATTCTGTGAAATGATCTTCCTACAATGATTTTGAAAACTCTGTTGCTTAGTTTCTTCCATAGTTTTGTCAATGAGACATGCTTATGATTTCATTTTTACTAGCATTTTTACCCTTGACTCGGGAGAGCTGGGAAAATAGTTATGGTGATATGCAAATCATTAAATGCAAAACTTGACTTAGAGTGGGTAGGTAAGGTAGATCTGTAATCAAGGATTGTATTCACGAGCACAAAGAAACTTAAATAATAAAAAGGTGTGGTGTTTAATTCTTCAAAGTTTGTGTAAGTGATAATCTGCTGTAAAACAGAAGAATGCGATACATATCTCCTTGGATTTGTTCATTATGGTCATTACAGAGTTAATGTTCTGATTTTATTCAAAGTGTTACTTAAGTGTTTAAGATTCCTTATCATAAGATTCTTAACCTCCTTTCTGTATGATTTTTAAAGTTTCCTGTAATCTGATGGTTTGATAATTTTGTTTCACAAATGATAAAATAGATTAAATGGAAGTTTTTCTTGTGATTACCTTTTTGATACGTTCTTGGCCTTTTTGTGAGTCTTAGAAGTAGTTGTCGTTTTTTGTTTCTTCTAGAAGACTTTGGTGGATGTTTTGAACCCTTATACATATATCTGTCTGAATCTGTTTCTACTGTAAACACAGTTTTGGATCATGGCTTTTGAATGCTCAAAGTATTTCTGAGTAAATCATTCTGCTTTCATCATCTTGTACTGATCTGAAGAGGTTTTTGCAGTTTATTTTTTCAGTTGTCTAACCTGGATATTGTGTGAAAGTTTATTATACAGTCACACCATATCCCGGGTGGATCTGGTGTAAATCTTTGTCATTGTCTTTTGTCTGTATTATCCTAAATAGCTTAGTATTATTAGCAAATTTTGTTACTTCACTAGCCCCCTACCCTTCTGTATTTTTTGAACATGTGGGAGACCACAGGTGACCCCTTCCCACTGAGTAAACTAAGCATTTATTGCTATTATTTCTTATAATTGAAGCAGTTTTTTATCTGTAAGAATTTTTTTTCCCTTAAGATACAGCAGTTGGGTTCCTTTAAGAGCTTCTAATGTGGAGCTTTGCTGAAATCCATTTCATGTCCAAGTAGGCAATTTCACTTGGATCAATCTTGTTTGTATCTTAAAAGAACTTCAGGAAATTTCTGAGGAATTAGGAATATATTCTATGCCTTCTTCTAGTGGCATCTGAATTTGAAGTATATTAACCAGTATGGGCCATATAAATTAGAATCCAAATGTGGAGCATTCCTAACTGACTTAGAGGTGAACAGGGATGGGTCGTCCACAGCTTCTCTGCGCAGCCTGTTCCAGTGCCTCACCACCCTCATAGTGAAAAATTTCATCCTTGTATGTAATCTAAACCTACCCTCTTTCAGCTTAAAACTTTTACCCTTTGTCCTACATCACTACATGCCTGTGTAAAAAGTCTCTCCATCTTTCTTACAACCCCCCTTTAAGTATTCAAGACTGAAATAAGGTCTCCCTGGAACCTTCTGTTCTCCAGGCTGAACATCCCCAGCTCTCTCAGCCTTTCTTCATCGGAGAGGTGCTCCAGCCCACTGATCAATTTTTGACCCTACTATGGACCTGATATGATGAGGAAGTATATATATTTTTAGTAAGTTAAATGCAGTGCGTGAACCTTCATTTTTCAGTAGATTAATCTTAAACCAGGCTGTGATGGAACAAATCATTAGTGTTACAGAAGCAACATCATAGATGAGGAAATGCATATAGGTAGTGCAGATTAGCTGTGGTTATGTAGTTGCTGGATTTGTACAGAACCAAGAGGTTAAGCAACATGTGCTTAACATGCTTAATGTTTTGTCTTGATTAACATTCTTTCATTCTGCTGTAGCAAATATCCCGAATTTTGTTGTCACACAGTCATGCTCTGATTGAAAGGCCAGAGTATCCCTTTCAGGAATGTGTCATACCTTGTGGGCTGCATTTTGATGACATTCAAGTATGGTAATGGTAATGCCATAATCACTTTACTGTCTTGCATAAATGTTGGAAGGATAATGATTGTTGTGTGGTTACGCAGCAGAGATTTCTGGAAGGGAAAAAAAATGATTACCTGTCATTATTTCTGTGACCTATTAGGTAACCAGAATCCTGGTTGTTTGTGAAGTTTGAATTTAAACTGGATTAACAAAACCTCCTAACATGTTCTGCTGTCTCTTGACTGCAACGTCAGTGGAACAGGATGGATTGGAATAGGGGCTTATTTAATAGGAAACCAAAACAATGTAGGCATCTACAAAGTTTTCTTGTTACTGTTCTTTAAAACGATACTTCCTGAAGAAGAATTTGGATTAAATGACAATTACGTTTTTGCCATGAGGTACTCATTTCTTGAGCATGTTGAGATTAGTGGCTTGCTGAAAGTTTCTAATAGTTCATCTTTTGGGACATGCTAGCAGTCTTTGTCAACAGCACTAATATAGCTTCTTCAGATTTTCACTAGCCAAGAAGATTATAGGTCAGTGTTGCATATGATAGCACTTTTTTCCTCAATTTGAACTTTTCCTACTGTCAAAATTACATTTGAGTCAGGAAAAATGTTTTTTATGTTAATAGACTTACTAGCAGGAATATCTCAGTTTTCATTTTAAGGGTAAAATATGCCTTTTTTAATGTTGTAATCATGTTTTAGTCAGGGTGGCACTTGTGTTGGTCAGAGCAAACTTTTGGTTGATTTTGTTTTGACTCTTCTGGTGATGAAGAATTTGAATCTGCGTTACAGTAGATTTCTATTTACATCTTAGTATGTGTGCATTCAGGAGCACATACCTTTTTTCGATTCAGAGAGTCAGGCATCTTTGAATCTGGAAGACTTTTTGGTTTGATCTACACTTACGCTACACAGTAAAAAAAGAACGAAACAAACACTTTTTAAGGAGTTTTGGAAACATAAACCAGTGGAGTTTGATTAATATCATCTTTTATAATTGTTTTGTTTGTTTCATTATTAGTGTTCATTTTAGCTCTGAGATGTGTACCATACATTTAGCCATAAGGTTAGTATACCACAATTATTACCCATGTGAATGGTAAATATTTCAATATGTTTACTGAACTGAAGCAGTCATTTCTGTCTTGACTGTTACTTTTCGTATGTCTGCAGACGTCAAAGACTGTACTAACAGATGATACTTGATCAAAGAACAGTAATTAACAGACATTTTAATACTTCCATTTCTAACTGTATCATCTCACACATTTGTGCATTCTACCTAATCTGTAATTCACTTGCACTTTTATAATAGCATCTTGATTTTTCATTATGAAGTTTTTAAAAGCAGTCAGAATAGCAAATACCAGTAAAACAATGAAAGTAAAAATTGCACACAAATATAACTTACACTTATTAGAAAAAAATCTGATTTGTAACTAAAATAAAAATATGATTTTAGAAAGATGTGTGAGAAAAACATAAAAAAAGTATTTCAAGACAAACTCCATCCCGTGT
>VXAL01006643.1:37769-42769 GCA_013399475.1 Chauna torquata | reverse complement strand
CCATTTTATAATCATATGATGATTATATGATATGTTCTTTTTTTCATATGATATAAATTGCATAGATTTTGGAGGATGCCAAACACGATGTTACGAGAGTGGATGGGTAGTGAAAACCCTTTGACTGTTTTTTCACCCCATTTGGGAATTCAAAGGGACACCTGAGATCAAGATCCAGGTAGGGTGAGTTGCGCTTTGCCAGCTCATTGCTAGTACCCATCCTAGAAGAATATGCAGTAACTAGAGATGGGCAGGTGCTGCTGTGATAATCGGATTTCCAAAGTGTAAAAAGGAGCTGGCAAAGGATGCTGAGGCGAGCATTTCTTCTGACTCAGCTGCCCAGCTAGCTGACTCAGTAACAGAGTAAGAGGAAACCTGGGAAGTGATTCTTATTTTTCATATATAAACTGCTTCTGAGCGTTTGCTGCATTTTGGCTGTGTGTGGCATACGGCACCTGATTCCTTGAATGTGACAGAAAGAAAACCTTGGGTGTATGTGTCTTAGACAAGCTTTGCCCTAGGTCTAAAATGCTGTTGCCAAATTCAGAATATTCTGAAAAATATGTGCATGCTTCCTGTAGTCTGAGCAGAGTATGTAAACAAATAAGCATTCACATGCAGAGCTGGAAAGCGAAAAGCAAAGAAAATATCACATTTCTTTCCAAGGATCTGATAAAATTGCACTCCTTTCCTCATGCATAAACCTTGGAGCTGTGTGTTGTTAACAGAGTCACGTTTTATACAAAAGGAATTGAGATTCTCAGCCAAATCTTTTCTGTAAAGTATTTGGTTTTGGTGATTTTTTTTTCTTAACCAGTGATACTCAGAATACAAAACTTTACTAATGTAAAGTTAAATGGGAATGAATCTGAAACAAAAGATCAGGGGAAGAAATTTTATCCAGCTTTCAATCTCTTTTCACATCTTAAAAATTCATATTTAAAAATTCCCTTGATATTTAAGTAAACAAAGTCTTCTAGGCCAGGAAATGTAGAAGAATATTTGTCAAATACTGAAGGAAAAACTGGAGGAAATGTTAAATTTAACAGAAAATGATACCTAGCTCTTCTTGAACTGTAGTCCCTGATTAAAAAAACCTCAGTTTTGCAAGTAGACCTCTTGAGGTTACAGTCTGGGCTCTTAAAATTCCTGAAACTAAAGAAACTTCATGTACATACAAAAAAATTAAGCAGGTTTTGAGGATATCATAGACCCAAGCTGCATAGCAATTTCTGTATTGGTAACAGTGATCTGCTGAATATTTTGAGGGTAAAAACCACAGGCATGTTGTGGAGGTATAAGTTAAGATCTAGTTTTATTGTTTTTAGTTTTCCAAGAAATACGTGTGTGTATGCATGTGCACAAAGACTGTTGTAAGAGTTTTACTAGAAACTGTGCCTCTACAGTATTTCAACTTTGAGTAAGTATCACTGCATGGTAATTTGTAGAGATATTTTTTGGGAGAAGAAATGAGTAGGGAGAAACAAACAAACAAAACAGAAACAAAGAACCCTGTTCCTCTGCTGGTCCTATTAAAGTCAGTTGCAGCACTTCATTGACGTATAGGATAAAGGATATATTCTGTGACTCTCAAATGGATTTACATTTCGCAACACTGCATTTCATTTTTGATAGAGAAAATTAAGGAGCAGTGAAACAGTATGAAATATGAAGTTAATCATTAGCTAAATTTGTGTAATTCTCATAGCTCAGAAGTCAGCAACATTTAACTGTTCTAGACTTTTGAAAAGGTAGTTCCAGGCAAAGTGAATTAAAATAAGTATAACAGATTAAAGCTGTCAATTTCTTCTTTAGTTATTAATGTAACTACAGCTTGTATTACACTTAATTTTTTTTTTCTTATGGCTGAGAAGTCAATAAAATTGGACATGTTGATAGGTGTATTTCCCTTTCTAAGTAAGAAAGAACAAAGGTCAATTAAAATCAAGAATATAACTGAAATATAAATAAATTTCCCATATCTATTCGCACTATTTCTGTCCTTCAGGTTGTTTCTTTTTCCCCTCCATTTTATATAGTACTAAAGTTTTGGTTCAAGTGAACAAAAACCCGGTTTTCTTTTTAATGCATGGCTTTTCTACTCATTTTTCCATTCCCTCCTCCACAGAGTTTTCTTTTAGATATATACTGGCCTTTTGCTGATTGTAGGTGGAAATAACATCTGTTTACAACTACATATGGCCTAAATTACACAAAATGAGTAATAGAAATTATTTAAGGAACAGTCAGCAAAGCATGGACAACTCTTATTTCCTGACAACTTTCCTGTGTTTGCTGTATAAGGAGTTACACTTTTGTTGAAATAAATGCTTGGTAATTCTAATTTGGGATTTATTTGTAGAAACTGTGAGTTTATAGTACTTTTTATGAAAAGCTTCATTTTCTGCATAGCAGGAAATCAAATAGCTATGCCTATTACTCTGTTTCTGTCAAATGCTAAGCTTACTAGGGTGTTTGCTTGCTATCAGTGTGATTTTAATCAACTTTGGACCCTCTCATTTCTTCTTTGATTGGCCTGAATTTTGAAATTGGTTTGCTTGACCTTTTTTTACACTGCCTTTTCTGATTTTCGTGAGTATACCTACCTGGTTTGTGTTATTTAGGGCATTTCAGTATTTGAGAGAGTAGGAACAACTGATAATTGTGCCCAATACGTTCTTCTCTATTGAAATGAGTGTTTGTCTTCAGAGTATGTTCAAACAGTTGCATGCAAGTCAGGTTGTCAGAACCTGGCTAATCAGGGAAGGTAAGTGTAAAATAAAACTTTTAGTTAGTCTTGAGAAAGTTGTCTTCTGGATTGAGCTTTGTTATTTAAGACTTTACTGTTTCATAGCAGATTGTCTTTGTTGTCAGAGCACTGCCGGCGATGGGGTTTTTATGAGTTTGCCCTAGTCAGTGCAATACAAGGTCAACTGCGTCAGTGCAAGCTACCTGCGTTGACTTTTTAAAGTAATCTGCCCTTCTATTCCTGCAATCAAATAGGGAGGGGGTTGACATCATCCTTCTTTTCAGCAGAAGAGTTGGGGTGCTAACCTCCAGCTGCCTTGTTGTGTTGACCATCTGGGAATTATATTATCTTTGTCTGGCACAGCTGTTTGCAAGGTGAATGTCTGTCCCCAGCCTTAAAGCACTGTGAAGGAGTTTTGAGCTAATGCATTTCCCTTTGTGATTGCCACAGACTACAACAGACAGATTACTGTTGTTTGTGCTAAGCTAACAATGTTTTGCCTTGTGGTTGTGATGGAGTGGGGTGTGATCACAAGCAGTAATGAAAACTCAGCTCACAAGAAGTAATTTATCAAGCATGGTAACTTGACCACTAGGTCATTTATACACACGAGTCTGCTGTTGGACATCAGGGATGTGCTTTAAAGTTATCTGATGCCAATGAGAATACCTGTTGGTCTGAAAAGGCTTTGTAACAGGCCAAAGGTGAGCAGTGTGTGGAATTATTGTATTGTGCCAAGGAATTAGTATGAACAAATTAATAACTGGGAAGGGTCCTGGAATTTATTACCTTCATGAAATTATATATCTGTCTTGAATAACACTGTAATCTAGGATTGCCATTGATTTTTTTCTGTAAGTCTTCAGTTTGACCACAACACTTGTGCTGAGTGTATGGGCATCATGGATACAGGCTGTAGGTTTACATTAAAAAGGTTACCTTTCTGAGGCAGTTTCTAACTGAGAATATCTTTACTGACAGAATATACTGACAGAATTAAGTCGTTTTTTTCCCATTTGATAGAGCCAGTGATACCTACCAACTAGACATTTCATTGGAAACAAGTCTAGGAGTTAAAACATTTTCTCACGAGATTTCGACTGCATTTGAGATACACTAGCATGGTAGAACAAGTTGCTGCAGAAGAAATGTCTGTATAAAGCAACCATTTTTAAGACTGCAAATTTGGATTTGGAAAATATGGTATTGTTGTTTGGTAATGTTTAGTTAACAGTTAGGGGTCTGGTTTTGATTTTGAATTCATAATGGATCTTCAAAGGCAGAGTTATTTACAGGTCTCACATATTTCCTATAATATCAGTAATATGTTTCTGTAGGCAGTTTTGTCTAAATGATTTGTTATGCATCTGATTTTATTGTTACTAATATAATCTACCTGTACTTTCATTTTCTAGGTATTTCAACAGCCTTCCTTAGGTGAGCTAGAGTGTCTTATCACCATGCAAAAATCTGAAATTGAGCTTTTACAGGAAAAATTGAAAAAAGCAAATCTTAGCCTAGCAGAGCATAATTTGTACATTACAGATACTCTGGAAAGCAACAACGTAAGGACTGGAAGAAAGCATGAGGTAGGATAGTTTATTGTCTTGTGTGTTTGTGTCTAAGTAAGGCTGGTAAAGCCAAACATTTTTGCTCAAGGGTCCAGATAATAATTTTAATATCTGTTGATGCTGCTTATAATTCTGGAAGCTTTTTAGAATGATTCTTGTGTTATCTGCCAAAGACTTGTTAAAATAGCTGTTGGGAGTAGAAAGTTTTACCTTATTAAATACTGAATAAGGGATTCTTAATTAAATGAAATATTTGAAGGCTAAATTCTTTGTAGGTTTGTTAAAATGAATATTTATCAAGTATTTTGTTGTTTTTACTAGAATGACCATCTTTCCCTAGAAGGAAAATGAGGGGAAAATAAACAGTTATCATTACAATTTTATAAATGAAACGTGATTTTTCAAATTCTTTGTTTTTAAAATATGACATACCATTTTTTTTCTATGAAGAATAACAATGATGTCCTTCTGAAGTTTATACTTTTGACTTTTTATGACTCTCTGTAATGCTAGACTGTCTCTTTTGTGATAACTTGACACTAAATTTAGGTACCAGGTGTATTGGGTTTACGTGGTAAAGGTTTGGTAGCAGGGGGGCCACAGGGGAGGCTTCTGTGAGAAGATTCCAGAAGCTGCCCCATGTCAGATAAGAGCCAGCTCCAGCCGGCTCCAAAAGGGAC
>VXAL01006643.1:26762-37136 GCA_013399475.1 Chauna torquata | reverse complement strand
AGTAACCTGCTTGTCCTTATCTCAACCCTTAAGCCCTGGTCCATCATATTTTCTCCCCCTGTTTCTTTGAGGAGGTGGAGTGAGCGAGCGGTTGTGGTGGAGGTCGCCTGTTGAGCTGGGTAAAACCACCACACCAGGTAACAGTAACATCTGTAAACTATAGCCAATGAAATAGATCTGTAAATAATTCTGTGGCTTAAAATGATTTATAAAATAAGCCTGAGTCGTCATGTTTGTATGTTCAGCCTCTTCCCCATCTAAATTTTCTTTTTGATTGTGATTGTGTAGAATATGGAAAACTTGGAATAGATTTCTATAGCAAGGAAGCAAATAGGAGCATGCTTGTGTGTGGTATAACTAGTCTGCAGGAGTGGACCATCAAGTTCTGCTGCCATGGAAAACTCATGTGTTTCTCACGCTTAGTATCTCGTATCGTTTCCTTTGAAAACTGTATGGCTTGTTCTGCCTTGCATTGTACGTTATTTTTTGGGAAAAGACATATTTTAGAACATTTGTTTTAGAGCACTTAAAGCTTAATGTTTGGTGTCCAACAAGAAACAGTGGTTATCATAGGTTTTGAAATACGGGCTCTACTTCATAGGGATATTTAAGAGAAATGTTGTTGTTGAGACTGTCCAGGATACCTAGTTTTCCTGTCCTTTTCATTAGATAGCTAAATCAGAGAATTTTGTTTTTATTACCATGTTCTATTATGCTTGACTTTCCTTTTGCATGTCTGTACCTGGTGCAGGTGCCCAGGTGCTGGCAGGGGCTGCAGAGGCCTCTATGAGGCGAGGCTGGGGCTGCCTCTTGCTGGACACAGCTGGTGTCACCAGCTCTAACGGCCCCACCACAGGGCATGGCTGGGTGGGCCCTGCAGCCATGGCTGGTCGCCTCAGGGGGAAATGGATTTAAGAAAGGGCAAAACATAGCACAGGCACTGAGGAGGGAAGAAGAAAAGGTGAGAAAGAGCTCTGAGAACACCAAGGTCAGAGAAGGAGCAGGAGGAGGTGCTCCAGGCACCAGAGCGGTATTTCCCTGCATCCCATGCAGAGGACAGCTATGGAGCAGATATCCACACTGCAGCCCATGGCAGATCTCACGCTGGAGTTGTTTCTTTCCACAGGAACTGTGGCCTGTGGAGGCCCCATGCAGGAGCAGGGAAATATGTGAGGAGGAGGGAGCAGCAGAGGGGAGCTGCTACGGACTGACCACAGCCCCCACTTCCCTTCCCATCTGTGCTGCTTTGTGGGAGGTAGGGGAGTCAGGAGTGAAGGAGTGAGGTGAAGCCTGGGAAGCAACAGGCAGAGACGATCTTGTTTTAATTTTGTCTTGATTTCTTACTACCCAAATCTATTTTAAATGGCAATAAGTTAATTTTCACCAAGACAAGTCTGTTTTGCCCATGACAGTGAATGGTAGCCAGTCTCCCTTTCTTTATCTCAGCCCCTGGGCATTTTCATCATATTTTCTCTCCCTGTCACTGAGGTAAGCGAGAGAGTGGCTGGGTGGTTGTTTGGCCATTAGGCAAGGTCAACCCACTACAGTGTCATTATTTCTTTCCTCAGTAAGTAAGTAAATGAGTGTGCTGCTTTTGTCATGAACTGATTGCTGTGTCAGGAGTAAAGCAATTACACTCTAAAGTAAAACTAAACACCAACTTTAAAATGCTGTTGCAGAGAATATTTTTGTGGTTCAATAAGTAGATCCAGTCATGCTCTTTCAATACACAGAGCTGTTTGATAGGTACACTTTTTCATGTGTGCATGCAGGCCCTATTAAAACTCTTGGGAAAGAAATTGGCAGGCTATAAAGCCTTTGTATTTAGACAAGATGGTAAAGAAAATTATAGAAACATTCTGGCTTTACGATTACAAAATATACATATAAAATGCAAATCAGTATTGCTGTCTTTGCTGATGTTCCACTGCAATGGAGTATCTTTCCATTACCTTGTTGTTCAGCCTGTTATGACAAACTACTCAGAATAGAAAATATTAGCACATAATTTGACAGGAAGAACGTGTTGGATATTCAATTAGTGTTTTACGATGATGATTCTTTCGGCTTCCCAAAGACCCTGTCTTGTTAACCCTTCATCCCCCTATTATATGTATTCCCAGGATACAAAGAACAAGTAAGCATGGAATAACTTCTGATCAGAATGACAGTGTTTTGATTTCTTTCGTCTCTAAAAAGCGAAAGATTTTGAAAAAACAGATAATTGGAAAGATGTTTAAAAGAAGGCTCTGGGACAAAACAGAAACTTGCACTAATGTGATAAATTGGGATGTGTGGCCATGTAACTGTACACCTCCGCCTATGTTTGATTCTGCAGAACGCATGGATATATACACATATATAGGCTAGTGTAGAACATTATGAATTGCAGAAATCCAAATCCCTTGCCTGCAGTAGTACAACGTAATAGAAACAACTTACTCTGCAAGACAGATGATACAGTGGTTAAAAGCTTTGTTAAATGTGTGTGTGGTGTCATTTTTCTTGATGCTGTTAAGTGCATACTTACAGGCAACTGTAACTCACACAGTCCAGTCTCTGTGGAAGGTGGTATAGTGGTATATGCCGTTTTCTATGAAGAGTTAAAAGTCAGTTGCTTGATCTTCACAGAGCTCTTTTTGGAGCTAAAATTTCATAGCTTTGATTTCTGTTACCTGATTAATCAGCCATCCATATTGTTGCTGGCCGGTTCAATAACACAGCCCTTCTGTTTTTTTTTTTTTAATTTATTTATTTATTTAAGTTAAGCTTTTAAATGCTGCCAAAGAGATCTAAAGCTTGCCATTGTATGATACATGGGAGTTATAATTGGTTTTTATTGATACACATTCTATAGCATTCTTCCTAGTATTTATATAATTTCAAGGTACAATAGATCTCTTAAAAGGCATGAGTTAACTTGAAACATTGATAAAGTTTTTGTTGAAACACAGTGAATCAAGAATTTGCCATTTTTCCTCTCCTAAAAAACCCCTGCATCTTGTACACTGACAGCCTATGGCTCAGCTTCAACAATGTTTCTCAGTTTTTTCAACTGATAAAAAACATCAAGATTTCTGCCCACTGTCTTCAGTGCAGTATCTTGGCAGACATTGATCTGATATGTTTTACAGAAAGGTTCCAGACATTTCCTGCTGAACTTCCCTGTTTTGTTGTTGTTGTTTGTTTTGTTTTTTTTTTTGGCTTGTCTTGTGACTCCAACACAAAGCTTGTTAAATTCAAGAACTTGACTGTTCCCACCCTCTCCCCACAGTGTCCTTCATGGTACAGGCTCATAATAGTAGATTGTTTGAAAAGAGACATCTTTGCTTTTTGTGCTTCGTGTACCTCCATTATCAGTTAATGTGTATATGTCACATCCACTTATCAGCCATGTCTTTACATTATATCTTTTGGCACAAAGTTTCTTATCTATTGATACTACAAATCTTGTTTGTTTCTGTTTGTCTACTGTTTGCTTTAGTCTTTTGTAAACATGTTTTAGGGTCATTTGATGGAAAGTCTTTTGTTGTTACCCTTGACTGACTTGGATTACTATTCTTTGCTCATAAAACTGAGCTTTGTTACTCCTAAACATTTAGAAAATGTTTAACACATTATAGTTGTGTATATTTTTAATACAGATGTGTATTTACTGTAGAATTTGAGGATGGAATTAAAAATTAAATGCCTAAGCTTGACAGCAGCAGCAGCAAAGTTTTCAGTTGTGAGAAGAGTATTACAGATGCCATATTCCAAATTGAGTTTTGCAGCAGCCCCAGGCAATCAAATTACAGAGTACTTTAATACACAATCTCTTCTGTCTTGGTAGGAAAATTTAACTGCCTTCTTACCAAAGATTGCTTTCAGACTACCTATGTGCAGCTGCAAAGCCCCAACCCAGCTCCTTCTCTCCGCAGACCTGTAGAGTGAAACAGGTGAAAACATGTTAAAAGAATAGCATATTTCTGAATGCACATCCCTGATACCGTGTGTTCTCACAGGGCAGTATTTCCATGTCTATCAATGCTTAGAATTTTTCTCTATTATTTTCCATACCTTGGCGCTGTATTTCAATTATAAAAAAGATTCACAGCACAGTCCCAGGTAGCTATCTAGAAAATTTGTTATATTAAAGAAATAGTGTTACATACTCAGTGTATCTAATCACCTTGGATTAAAACAGCAAGACTACGAAGCTCACATTATCCGTATTTTTTAACTCTCTTCTCCATTCCTCCTTAAGAGTCCTTCTACCTAGTTTCCCTTAGCAAGTCTGGTGATGGATGGTCCAGTTCTTTTCCTATGTTATCTTCCTCTTTGACAATGGATGCAATACTTTGACCTTTAGTTCTCGATTTCAGAGAAATCATGTATCTTCCAAGTCTTCTGTATACAAATGTAAAGTTTAGCTAGGAGTTAATTTACCATTTATTCAAAAACAGTGCACTTCACTTTTTTAGGGAAAGTTAATAAGGGTATGCAGTGATTAGGAAATCTGATAGACTGGAATTTTATTTAAGGTATTGGCTTTATTCAAGAAATTTGGAACTTTGAAGGTGAGTAGAATTTTTGATATGTTGATGTTATACTTCAGGTACCTGAAAGGGATCAGTCTGATTTTGTGCAATGTTAAAAGTGTTACTGGTTAATATCAGCATGTATTAACTGAAGGGAACTTTTGAATATCTTTACCAGAATTATTAGAAAAAAAAATTTATTAATCTTACTATTTCAAGAAGACCTACTCTTAGTACAGTGTTAAACTGACAATATAAAACCATAAATTTGGAAATATTGTTGTAAATGTTCATTAAAATTTCCTTTTGGTTTCTTCTGTTATATAAAGGAACTGACAGGAATATGCAAAATATATCCTTTTGACATTCAGTTTGTATGTTGTACTAAAATTCTTTCCAGGCATTGTACTTTTTTTTTCTTGCTCATTCAGGCTTATTTCAGAAGCAAAGTGAAAAAAACACCTTGGCAATATTTAATTCTTAAATAAGTGGTATTTTTATTTTCTGTTATTTCATGAGACTTATTTTCTCCGTTTTGGAAACCCATGCAATTTAAAGTGGAAGTGTGATGTTCAGTATCTTGTAAACATTTAATACTGATAGGTAATGGTCAAAATAAAAAATACCAGTTCCCAATTAAGATTATTTTTAACATTAAATAAATGTAATAGAGTAATAGAAGTGTTGAAATATGTAGTATTCAAGAAGACTTTAACCCAAATTCCTGTTGTTGTTAATCAGTTATTTTACAGTGAAAATGGCAGCATGCAAAAACAATAATCACAATATTAAGTTTTTGTTTGACTTTATGTGTTTATGTAATAGGATTTTACCTTACAGGTGCTAAGTGTGTATTAGTATTTCTCTGTCCTTAACCAAAGTTATTCAGAATATCAGGAAGTCTAATTTGATGAGGTCTTTCTTTGCCATAAGGAGATATGACATAGAATGAACAAGAAAGCTGCCCAGTTTAAGTGTTACTTTCACATATTCTTTCTCCAGATTGCTATATGAAGCTGTACATAATATAAACACATATTCTTGTCTCTAGTTAGTCACATTATAGTTAATGACCATATGGTCATTATGGTATAAGATCTACTGTCTGTTGTATTTATATTCCTCAAGCATATTGTTCCTTCAACTTCACAGTGTGTTAAACTATTTCAAAGGGAAAAAAATCCTTTCCCTCTTGTTTCTGGTTGTCCTATCAAGTGTAACCTTGGACCCTTATAGAGCAATTAGACCAGCCTCTATCCCCTCCTTTGTAATGAGGTTTCTTGCATTTCTGAGTCTATAACCCTTTAGTCTTCCCTAATGGGACATCATTATTCTGAAAGAAACAATGTAAATGTAAATGAATATTCTCATTAACGAGTCACAGAGAAACCTTTAGTGGTAGCGCTGTGGTAATTCTGCTTGTTATTTCTCTGGTATTCCATGCAGATTTTTTTTTTTTATAATTCATTATTAGTATTCAAAATTACTTCTTTAATTCTGCATGTCTTTCATAATCCGGTGTTCCAACTAGTTCAACCATGTCCTTGTTCTATTCTCCAGGAACCACCTGTGAAACGTTCAAGGTCTCTGTCCCCAAAGAGCTCTTTTAGAAAGTCAGAGGAGCTAAGGAAGCTTAAAATAGCTGAAAGAAAGATTGAAAACTTAGAGAAGACCCTACAGCTAAAGGTGAACATTAAAAAATAAAAATAAAACACCCTCTAGCTATAAGCTTGCATAGATAAACATATACAAAAATAAACAGGTGTTTAAAAACTGCAAAATGCACATATTGTTATGGACTGTTAGCATAAGAGAACATTCTCCATTAATTTTCCTTTTTCCTTTACTGCAGAGAATCTTGTGTTGATACTGTTGCAGTCCTATGAAAGCCTAAGTTTCAAGCTATGTCATGAATAACGTGCTAGTTAAATACATTTTCAATATTTGTTTCTGAGAATATACATTCCAAGAAATTCATATATTCATATAGATATAAAGTGAAGCACAAAGTACGAGGAAATTTTTTTGTTGCACAGTGAAACCAGTATTTTTAATTCCAAAGTCAATTGCTTGGAACAGATATTACCCCTTGTACTCTTAAAAGTTACGCCTCAGAAGAAGTTGTTCTAACAAATACTNGTTTGTTTGTTTTTATTTTTTTTATTTTAAATAATATCTTTTGAATGACCTACTGGTTTCAAATTGCAGCTCTGAATGTTCTCTCAAGCAAAACCCAAACTCTGGCTGAGTCATGTTTTCATAAACATTTACAATCATTTACAGTTCATTTTCTCTTTCTGTTCCTTTTTTTTTTTTTTTCATGTTGTTCAGAGGTATGGAATATGAAAAATATTTTCAGTATATGTAGCTTAAAGCGGAACTGGTTATGTTTTTGTGGTAAATGTCAAATGAACAAATATGGGGAGCCCTACAAAGCGTATTCCTGAGCTTTTTCCTCATTCTCTTGTGATAGGTCAATTTTACAAACAATGTGAGTAGGGACGGTATTTTAGCACAAATAAAAAGTTTATCACCTGTACACTTGAGAGAATCTAACCTGTAGTCTTAACACACATAGAGTACATGAATAGAAAGGATGATTTAGACTTAAAAGTCAGTCTTACAGGCTATCGTGCTTCTTGTTCCTGGGACTCAGAAGATTAATTTTGTATTGTTTTTTTCTCTCTGTTGAGAGACCTAAGGTGGGTTCTATCAGCTCTACCTTAGAACTTGCCTTTGACAGGCAGCGTGTTTGTTACTTTTAGATGGCCTGACAGACAATGTTGCTACAGGTGAGTCTGACAGTGTGTACTGCAATTGCTCCACCCTCTGATGTAAAAGCTTGCACATTAGTGTATATAATGGTTGTTCTAAGTGTAACAAAGTTCCACGCTTCCTTGCGGCTCCTTCTGGAAAGAGGAGTGAAGAGAAGCACTCTTGATTTTCTAAGCGGGTATAGAAGAGAAAGCATTGTTATTCTCTGTTTATGACCTTATAACACAACTCAGTTATGGTTTTTACCATACTGGCTTTGTCATTTCTTCTATTTCATCCTGCAGCATAATTTAGGAATCTGTACACCTTTATTATTTTGTAAGTATGGGATCTCAATTCATCATGTCTCTTAATCCATGAAATATTTAAGGGTTATGTCTTATATCTCCCCGTGAAGCCGATAGCATGAGCTCCTTACATTTGTCTAGGAAACTTAGTTGGCTTCTTCTATAGCATGCTTTAATAGATTGAAAAAGCTGCATAGGCCCAGGTCAATGTATTGAGCTTGCTTGTGCCACTACATTCAGAATTCAATGAGGCTATTGCCAGCATGGCAATGGATTCAGCTGTCATAACATTAATATCAGAATAATTCTATTGGTATTGTATATTTTCTGTATATTAGTCTCCTCTCAGGCATTGCTTCTGACAAAGGATAATGCATATGATCACCATTTTTGAAAACAGCACTTGCTTTATTGCCTTCTCAAGCAAAGTGTTGACTTGATAATTACTTGAAATACACTTGCTGAGAAAAATGGAACAAACATCTACCAACAAACATACTGATGATGCGTGTCTTGAAGATGAAATTATGACTTCATCCATCAGTCTTTCTAAAAAATTGGTAACACTTTAAGAAAAAAAAAAAAAAGGTGAATTGAGTAGCTTTATTTATGGTTTTTTTTTCAGCAACAGGAACAGTTGATGCCCTAGTCAGTATTACAAAGGAACGGAAAAGGGCAAGGTCCCATTCAAGGATTTTCTAGTTCTCCTTCTAGAGACTGACTCATTTCTAGCCAAGGGAAGTTGGCTCTTACTGTCCTTATTGCTAATATAAACCAAGCAATCAAGTAAATTCTTAAAACTTCAGTGCCCATAGTTTTAGTACAGAATCTGCTTCATTTCTGCACTCCAGGACATACTGCAAAGTAACAGAGCATCTTTGTCCTTGATTTAACCCTTCTTGAGGGAACAGAATGTCAAAGTAAGTAAGAGTGTCTGATGGATTTTGCGTGACATATTGTCAAGCTGGTACTTATGCTGGTCCCTGCAAAGTACCTCACTATGCTCTTTGTCTTTAAGGAATGAGTAGAAGTTTGGTTGCTGGGAGTTGGATATTTGAATGAACTAGGAATGTTCTCCCCTATAATGTTTCCAGCACTATGATCCCTGGCATAGTCTAGAGAAGATATTCCTGACTTTGGGGTAAGGTTACCAAAAGCAATAGGAAAATTTCCCTTTTTGTTTAAAGTTCGAAAAACATCCTTTTTGTTTAAAGTTCAAAAATTTTGCAGAGAGTTAGAACCAGAATACTTAGATTTGTCTTTAGGGCCAACTTAATACATGTTTGTGTGAGAGAAGGCACACTATTACACTTATATAGTCCTGTTCTGTGTAGGTTGTTCAGATGCAGAAAAAATATTATAGCTTTGGCACACCAGTACACATCACGTCAGTGTAGAAAAAACTGTTTTTGTTATTGTCAGATTCCTCACTTCTTGTTAGCCTGAGTATTCAAAGAATTGAACCAGTATATTTTTTTATTCCATTTTAGTTCAACTTTAACAGAAGTTGTTACAGGTCAATTTCAACAAATAAGATTTTCAAATAGAGATTAGAATATGTATATATATATTTTTTGTCTTGTCTGAGCTTCCTGCAAATTACAGAGCAGTTGGGTACTTCTTGCAGATTGGACTTTTGTCTTTCATTATCTGACATGAAGTATCACACAGTGGCTGAGGAGAGCTGGAGAATAACCTGGAGATCCATTGCTATAGGTGGTTGCTCTGTCCCATTTCTGTCACTATACAGAAAACTGTATGCACACAGTTTAATTATTATAAAATGTAACCTAATTCAGTCAGAGAGAGATGGAAGTAACAGAGTAAATTTAAAGTTCTAAAGTACTTAATACTTTAATGAAGGAGAGCAATTAGGACAGTTAGTTGTCTAATTTATATTTCTGCATGAGCAGAGCAACTGATAAGGGCATAACTGTAAGGGAATGGGTAATGTAACAGGTAAGCAGTAATGAAAAACATAGATTCGTGAATAGGAAAGGCCAAGTTCTGCACTTAGTTGCACCTTTGCTAGAGCATTGATGCTGATAAACTGAGGGTTTATGCCAAAGATACTGCTTTCCAGTGTCTTACCAGTCTTGATCAATTTTCACTAGCAACATCAAATAGTCTCAGAATAATGGTTTGTGAACTTCACTTGAAAACACAGCATCTATAATGGTATTCTTGTCAGTTTCCTCTTGTAGTGTCAAGCAAAGCTTGGTAATGGTCTGTATGTCCTTTGTGATAAATTTATCTGCATTTTGCTATTTGTGTGACTTTTTTTTTAAATATCATTGTATTATTTATATGAGCTACTTAAAACAGGTTGAAAATACTTCTTAAGTAATTCTAAATGTATAAATTTATCTGGTCTAGAGGTCGTTCCAGAAAGAAAAAAAAAAACTTTGAAAAATCATTTAATGGTAAGCTCACTTTGAAACCTGTTTATGTTCCTAAATCTTCTTTGCGTGTTGCTTCAGTCACTAGCAGAAATTTTCTCATTATATATATATATATATNGGGCTACACTTTTGAAGCAAAGTGTAGTGTAAGTATTTTGTAGTTAGCTCTTCTGTAGAAACTCTGTTTTTGTAGTGGGATTTAATTTTTATTGCTTACGGGCTCCGACTGTTGGTTTATCTTATTTATTGGCTAATGCTGAAAGCCCTTCTTGCATATAAGCATGCATATAATGCATACAAATAATGTATTGTGATTTATGTAGATATTAAGGAACATGTTCTATAGTCAATCTACAAGTAGAGTTCTCATTTAACTGAAAATGCGGCCAT
>VXAL01006643.1:322-26644 GCA_013399475.1 Chauna torquata | reverse complement strand
TTTTTTTTTTTTTTTTGGAGCACAGTATTGTCACTTGAGAAGGTGATTATTTGATGATTTGTTAATGTTTTTTTTCTAACTTGAATGATGTTATCCTGTGATGTAAGTTAAGGCATATCTTATTTTTTTCATTTTGTGAAAAGGAAGTTTGGGATTAATAAAAACTGTTGCAAACTATGTTTATCTTTCTTGTTTGTTACATAGCTAGAGGCCAAAGCCTGGTTCTTGCAGGTTTATATATATTTATATAAAAATAAAAATAAAATTGAGGAAATCCTGATGCCATTTAAATTTTTTTTTTTTTTTTATGGGGACTTTAATGTGGCCAGGGTTTTCCTCAAAAATACATAGATTATTTTCCATGCAAAAAGAAAAGAAAAAAAAGTAATTTAGAGGAAAAGACAGTGCCACCAATCCTTTATCAATCTGTGTATTTTTAAGTGTATTAAGCAAATGCATTCACAAGATGAACACTGATATTCTGATAGTAAATTTTCTAAAATTTCTCAGCAGCATGAAAAAAAAAAGTTTTGCCAAATTTTCCTAAAAGTGGCAATAAGAAAAAGTAAATCTGCAGTTGACCTCAGAGACTGTGATTCCTGATATTCCTGATCTTTCTATTTAGATTTCTTGGGCTTTTAATGGAACTTCTGTTTTATGAGATCTATGTGAAAATCTCTTGAATTTTAACAAACTCTAATTTTGTTTCTTTCTGGTGCTATACAGACTCAAGAAACTGATGAGCTAAGAGCAGACCATGAAAAAAGCAAAGAGAGGCTGCAGATGTTACAGACCAACTACAGAGCACTAAAAGAGCAATTAAAGCAGTGGGAAGAGGGTGATAGCAGGTAAGTTACATAGCTCATTAAAAACATTTCCCTTACACAAGAAATCTGAACAAAGTTATTATGTAGGCATTCAAAAGAGAGTTTGAGTTCAAGGAAGAAGCTGCTATGTGGTGATCACGACTTTTATCTTTTGTTAAAGCAGACTACATGGCATACCTCTATATGAGAAAAATTACAGGTGTAACCAAGAATAAAATGTCTTGAGCTGACACCTTGATTTATTTTATTTAGAATCTCATTTTGAGTCTGAGTACTGGACAAAGGCCTGCTAGGGCTGCTTATTATGCTTGTCTAATTCCCCAGCTGATTAATTTGTTGACTGTGTGTGTTTTTAATTTTCTATAATGGAACAATTGCTCCTTTAAAATAATTTTGTTCATTAAACAATAAAGTAATAATAGCTTCCGTGTGAAACGTTTAGTAATTCAAACATTAACTGAAGCTAATCCTAAAATCCCCTTTTTAACAGGAAAAAAAGAATGAGTGCATGAGAAGCAGGATGTTTTCATCTGTTAAATGGCTATAAAATCAATTATTTCTGATCATTCTGCAAAAATACTGCAGTAATATATCTTTATGAATGGGGAAAAAAAGAGAGAATATGAAAACTCCACCACATCAAAATTTAAATAGTGAATATTCTATACATAATTCTGCCTTAAATTCTGTACCAAACACTGAAAATTTTATGGAGAAATCCTTTTTTTGAAGTCCTCAGCGTAAAGTTAGGATTTTTGTTAAACAGATATATTTAGTGATATGAAGACATTTCTATTACTTTAATTATCAAACACTGCTGAGGTACAGTTTTTAGGCCCTATTTCAAGGAAGTAATTTGAGCAGTTCCTTATGTTCTAGTGGCTTTAGCAGGACTTCAGTAAGCACCTACAGTTTAGTATACACATGTTTTACTAGAAATAATTCTTTCTGTAATTAAAGCAATACTGATTCATCTTGACACAGACTTTTAAAATATCTCTCCAGCCAAAAAAAGTCACAGAAATTGCTGCAAAACTGATAGCCATTCAGAGAGTCCAGGGTGACATAAATGGTCCTACTGTGAATGATAAACTGTCCCTCATATATAACTAATACTTTGACCCATTTGAATACATTTGTAATACCGTGGCATTTCCTTAAGTGTGATTTGACTTTTAAAAAGAAAAAAAAAAACCTGGATGAAGATAAAATAAAGTACAAATCTGCTATATGCATTGGTAGCACAGGAAGTTTTTTTTAAAATTTCAAAGCACAAATAACTAGTAGATTTGTTTAAATTAGAAAAAAAGAGTTCCTGTTTATTTAGGAAAAAGGGAGAATTTTATCTTCTAGTTCACTAGTATAATTTCAGTGCAAGCTGGAAGCCTACTAGATGATAGTTGCTTATGAAATTAAATGATTTATTTCTGTCTAACACTAAGTAGGCATTCATGGTTCACAGGGAGACCAAAACTGAAAAGGCACAAAAATTAAGCCTAAAGACAGTAAATTCAAACTTTAATATATGGTGAAGCACTGAGAATTTTGATTCTGATAGTTTAAAAAAAAAAAAAGAAGGGAGAGAAAAAACGAGAGAGAAAAAAGCAACCTCTGTTTCTGTTCAAAACAAATGAGACCAGCTTGTGTTCTGACAGGAGTGTATTTGGAAAAAGTAGGTATTGAGGAAGGTGTAATATTAAAAAGTTTATTTGTTAATCTGAATTTTTTTCATCTATAACGAAAATGACCTAAGAATTAGGAGATTTTGGTAATTTTTATCATCAGAGCAGAATTATACAAAGCCGTCATACTAAAAAGGTTGTGGTTTTTTTTTTTATATATGCTAACAAGGGAAAGTAGCCAAGACACAAATAAAAACAGTCTGTCAATTGTTATACCTTGCACTGTTATTCTGATATCTCAAAAAGCTTTATATTGCTGGTGTAATGTAAATTGTGCATTAAGAAATCAGTATCAGGTACTTATGTGGCACTCCTGATCTACTGTGTGATGGAGGACCCCATTCTTTCTGATTCTTCACAGATTAGAGTCTGATATCTAGATGGGACCTAATCCACTTGTCAGTGTACATACAGCTTCCACTGACATACATGACTGCAAAGATGATGGGGCCTTATGAGGTTACCACGTTCTCTGAGAGTTGATTTCGATGCCCAATAGAAATTTAAATTGCAGAGTTTGAAATTAATGGATGTTTAAAAATTTTTTTTTTTCATTTTAAAACACATTCAGAATATTCTACTGAAAGAAAAATTGTGAAATATTTTCATTTGCTTCTTCTGTTCTTCTGAGTTCATTATGCTTTTTCCTTGTTCTTTATTAGACAGGAGATCAACAGTTTGACTTAGAGTGGGTATTAATACAAATTCCAGATTGGTTTGCAGGGACATTAGGGGAGCTGGTGTCTCTCCATTTTTTTGTGAGACTGGGTGATGGTTTCATCTTTTGCTTTCTCCTACCACTATTATAAAGAATGTTGACAGAATGCATGCAAGTGACACTGCCCTGTCACATCTCAGTTGAGAGCTCTGCTGCCATACTAATAAGATTTCTGTCTGAAACTACTTAATTGAACTTTTATATAATACCACTTTTAAGGTGTCATGCTTCACAGAACGTATGCCTGCATTCATCCAGCAAGATTTGTATTCAGTAGATGCCACAATTTAGAGTCTGTACTTTCTGAAAGCAAGGATGTTTTTATTATTGTGGTCCTAAAACATGTGGATATTAAAAAGCAAACTGTCTCTTTTCACTCACAAATAGGACTGCAAGCAGTAAAAACAGATACCAGCGTGCAGACCCCCGCCAGCTTTGTCAGGAGGATTCTGATGCTGTATGGAATGAACTGGCTTTTTTCAAAAGAGAACACAAAAAGCTATTGATTGAAAAGTGAGTTTGTTTCTTAAATGGTGTTTACATAAAGTAACTTGCTGCTGTTTTTTCTGAAGGTTGTGCCTTGCAGGCAACATGAAAGGAATTCCTTGCAAAATTCCGAGATAAAACCATCTTCTACCAAAAGCAGAAAGGAAAACATCAGCTCTTTTTTCCCTCTTAAATCAGTGACAAGTTACAAGTTTGCTAGCACTAACAGAAACTGTATTCCATGATCTAGGGATTGTGTTAATTAATGTGGCTCTCATCTGTTGGAGGTGTCGCTCTTCATTAGCCTGTGTTTTACACACTGCCGTGCTTCATTTTTGGAATGAGGTGGTGAGGGGATAACCTAGCCAACCATCCTTGTTTGATCTCTGTGATACATACGCAATGCAGAATGCCTCAGCTCTCTTGGTTCCCTGCCCTGTCCTGCTAATCCCAGCTGAGCTCATTATGGTGTAGCCTTGCTGCTACTCCTGGAGCCAGAGCTGTCCAAGCTAATTACTGGTAGCAGCAGAGCTGCCTGTTAAGGGTCTGGTGTGGATCTGCTAACATGGTCCTTGGTAGTGACCTGCAGAAAGCACGAGGGAGTTGCTCTCTTTCTTGCTGTGCACAGCCTGTCCTTTGGGTTTAGTGCTGATCCCTTCACACAGCTCTTTTAGCTGTAGTAAGTGTAAAACTTGGTGAAGGAAACTCTTACTTTAGAAAACATACAGTTTGCTGCTTTGATCTCATAATTCACAGGCTATTATACTCAGCCAGACAAAGTAAGAAAACGTCCTTTTATACTAGACAAAAGGAAGTAAGTATGGTATAATTAGCCCTTTGCTGCTGTTTAACACTTTCTGTAAGTCAAGCTGATTTTTTTGTTTTGTTTTGTTTAAGAGTCAAGATATTGTAGAAACTTCTATTCAGACTTTGTTTTTGTCAGCATTAAAGAAAATCTGTTTTCCCAGTGGGTCACAATGCAGACCAATTTTGTGGAGATACCATGAAGGCTCCTATCACAGAATTTCAACAACAGCAAATTGTTTTGTAGTATTTAAGTCCTTGTATTGCCCATGAGCTGTTTCAGCATATTACATACAATATGGTCAGTAGCTCTGTTGCATGGGGTGTGCTTTCATCCTCTGGTTACAGTTGTGTGCCTGTTCTTGTCACTTCATTGTCACACCTTTTCTGTTTTGAAGCTATCACAACAAATTATCATATGGTCTTCTTTTGTTTATTTTGATTTTTATGTAGGAAAGAGCACTTCTGTGCCATACATGTAATTGCTGTTGTAATTATCCCATAACTAATCAACACATGCACCACAGGCAGCAGTAACTCAGAAGCAATAACATAAACCTCTCCTTTTCCCACAAAGCAATGAAACAGTGATTATGTATGTATTGTGCATGCCCTGAAACTGGTACAGTTGAACTGTTTTTCTAGAGCTCCTGCATAGTCACATTTATGGGGAACACTCATGTGCCAGGTACATTGAAAATAAGTGGCCCTGCTAAGGTTGTGGTGACGCGGTGTGAGGAAGCAGTTGAGCTCTTTGAAATTTAGAAATTTTAGATCAAAACGAGTTCTTCTAGTTCTGCTTAGTACTTAGTAAGAAGCCAGTGCACCATTGTGGTCATTAAGATGAGCTCGTTATGTGGGGTAATGTGCTTTTTACTTCTTATTGGCAATGTAGCTTATTGTTAGTTGAAGTAAGGAACTGTATTTTTTTTTATATGTCTTAAACGTCTCTCTCTAATGATGTCTGTCTTTAATTTGTTGAAGCAAGTCAGCATTTAAAGATCTGAACTCACTTTCTTAGGAAAGTCAGTACTACAGTTAGTGTACTTTGTCGATATGTGCATAGGGCTTCTTCACATTGCATGTGTTCTTTCTTAAGCTCTGAGGCTAAAGGACGTGTTCTGCAGAGTTGCACCAGTAACTCAAATGCATGATTTTAGAAGCAATGTAGGCAAATCAGGTTAGCTCATAGTTTTTGTGGATGCACATAATTTGATAGACACTATTGATTGTTAACTTGATTTAGAACCCAACTAAACCTTACTTAAAGAAGAGTGTGTAGGCATTTTCTTCTGATAGTCTGTTTTAACTTTAAATAGAGGTAATTTATATCTGTGAATAGGTCAGAGGGTGAATGTTAGGAAAACAGGATTATTTGTTGCTTCTTTCTTTGTTTTACCTTCAAAGATTTCCTTTCTTTCTTTCCCTGCCCCTTCCACTAGTAAAACAATAATGTAAAAAGTCTTTAATTTGTATACATTGCTCTCAAAACAGATGTGTAGTAAAAACTGGGAAAGCTCATTCATGCGCGTCCCAGGTTCTGAACCAGGCCAACTGTAGACGATCAGTTTGTAGGTTATGAAATCTGTTTATAAGTCAGGGAAAACTGAAAAAACTGAAATTGCTTGGAAAGTCACTTGTAGCAGTTAAAACTTTGCAAAAAAGGAGAGTGGCACATGCTTATAAACATTTTAATTTGAGCTGCATGAAACTGCTGAAAACTTTCAAGAGAAAGTTATAATAATGTAAAAAATTTGAAATTTCTTTTATTCAGCTGTGCAACACCAGTGCTTTCAAATACAGTATCTTGCAGCCTCATAGAACTGGAATGTCTTCAATAAATACAAGCAGATCATTTTACAGATAGATATGTATAAATGCACACACACATTTGGGCTTGTGTGTAAATATATACTTTAGTTCTCAGATTTTTAGATAGCTTCTTTTTAATCTTTGCTGTTAAGTGCTAAATGTTGTCTTACTTTCTATAGAATTGTATTGACAGATAAGTCTTTAGACATTTTCTTCCTACATTCGTCAGTTCCATCTATGTATCTATACTATACAGATTTTGTTGAAATTCAGGGTAAATTAATATATAGCATGTCCATAATGTCACAGTTAAACAGCAACTGGATTGAAAACTAGCTTGTTTAAATTAGTATGGCATTATAATATTATTACATTTATGTTTGCTAGAGTGTAGGGCTACTTCTTGCCTTCACCTTTTGGTGTACAGACTTTGAAAACATATCTTTTACTGTATATAAATTTTCGTGGCAGCTTTCCTATTTTACCTCTTCTGTTCTGAATTGCTTTGTAGGAGGTCTTGTAACTGATACCAGCAACACTGAATTATTTTCCATGGTACATTCTTTGATGTAAGAGATTATGACGTAAGTCTTTATCCTCACAACTAACTGGAAATTGGTTGTCCATATGGAATGGTCATATGCAGTTTTTGATAAGGATGAAATGTTTATAGAGTGAAAGAGAGAGAGCCACATCATTTGAACAACCTTTGGTATTCATTCTTTCCTCTGAGTGCCCAGGTAGCTGTGCGTGTCATTCATGTAGGAAATGTACTCTGGAGCTTTGAAGCGTTTGGAATCACTGCAAGCCAGCTAGCATCCTTAATCTGCTATAATAGCTGTTTAATAAAGGTTTGCTGTTAGCTTTGCTTTTTTGGGAAAACAAGATGTCATGATTTCTGTTTTCTTATTCTTTGTGGAGTCAGAGCAGCTTGTCTGTATTCTGTGTTGTGGTATTTCACCAGTGAGTTGGCTAGATTCTAGCTTGGACCAGCTACAGCACATGATGCCTCATGCCTTCTCTTGCTGTTAATGGAGGATGGTGGAAGAAAGCTAAATTTACTGTTCTGGAACAGTGACAGTAAGAAACACAAAGCTAGACTTTATTAGTTCTTTTGCTTCTTGAATATGTCTTTTTTTTTTCCTAGCAAACCTGCTGAAAAAATGGAGTTTTGATACTCTTGACAGTCTCTTTAGCTGAACAGTAAATGCTTGGTCATCAGAGAGTTTTAGTTTTGAAATTTCCATTGTTGTGTGCAACATTCAGATGATAGCGTAATTTTTAATTCGTTTCACTGGATAGCTAGGTCGTGTACCAAAATTAATTGGAGAACAAAGTTCATTCATGCTATGCCAATGTCAGAAAGTGTCATCTACAGAGTATAGCCCCCATGACATATATATTAGCTCTGTGATTTTTTTTCCTTGAGTTTTAGGAGTGCTAGGACGGACGTAGGAGGCTTCATACTGCAAAATATTTAAATCTAATGACTCAGGGCTCTTGTTTACTTTTTACTGCAGTTAGTGGTACTAGACTACAAAATCAAATACAGCTAAAATAATTATGTATTTATGCAGGTTTTGAGTGGATCAAAATGTTGCTGGTTCTGAAATATCACTTCTCCCTACTGAAAGCAGGAAGAACCTAACTTCTGTAGCTGATATTACAAAGGACTGACAAAAGTGCATACTCACTGTCTAGACTGAACATTGCTTGATAGAAATTGGACGGCTCTATGTCCGGGTGGAGGCCAGTGACAAGTGGTGTCCTTGAGGGGTCCATCTTGGGACCGGTGCTGTTTGATATCTTTATCAATGACATAGACAGTGGGATCGAGTGCACCCTCAGCAGGTTTGCAGATGACACCAAGCTGATTGGTGCAGTTGGTACACCACAAGGGAGGGCTGCTGTCCAAAGGGACCTGGACAGGCTTGAGAGGTGGGCCCACATGAACCTTATGAGGTTCAACAAGTTCAAGTGCAAGGTGCTGCACCTGGGTCAGGGCAATCCCAGACATGAGTACAGACCAGGAGAAGAACTCATTGAGGGCAGCCCTGTGGAGAAGGAGTTGGGGGTTCTGGTGGGTGAAAAGCTTGATATGAGCCAGCAGTGTGTGCTTGCAGGCCAGAAGGCCAACTGCATCCTGGGCTGCATCAACAGAGCCGTGGCCAGCAGGACGAGGGAGGTGACTGTCCCTCTGTACTCTGCCCTTGTGAGGCCCCACTAGGAGTGCTGCATCTGGGTCTGGGGCCCCCAGCACAGGAAAGACATGGACCTGTTGGATTGGGTCCAGAGGAGAGCCATGAAGATGATCAGAGGGCTGGAGCACCTCTCCTATGAAGAAAGGCTGAGAGAGCTGAGGTTGTCCAGCCTGGAGAAGAGAAGGCTCCAGGGAGACCTCACTGCAGCCTTTCAGTACTTGAAGGGGGCTTATAAAAAAAGCTGGAGAGGGACTCTTTACACAGGCAGATGGTGATAGGACAAGGAAGAACAGTTTTAAACTAAAACAGGGGAGATTTAGATTGGATGTTAGGAGGAAATTCTTTACTCAGAGGGTGATGAAGCAGTGGAACATGTTGCCCAGGGAAGTTGTGAATGCCCCATCCCTGGAGGTGTTCAAGACCGGGTTGGATGGGGCTTTGGGCAACCTGGTCTAGTGGGTGGCACCCCTGCCCATGGCAGGTGGGTTGGAACTAGAAGGTCTTTAAGGTCCCTTCCAACCCAGACCATTCTATGTACTGTGTCCAGTTCTGGGCTCCCCAGTACAAGAGCATCGAACTACTGGAG
This sequence comes from Chauna torquata, assembly GCA_013399475.1. Taxonomy (NCBI): domain Eukaryota; kingdom Metazoa; phylum Chordata; class Aves; order Anseriformes; family Anhimidae; genus Chauna; species Chauna torquata. Next base: position 17,528 of record VXAL01006643.1, on the reverse strand, counting down.
CGAGTTCAGAGGAGGGCTACTAAGATGATTAGAGGACTGGAGCACCTGTCGTACAAGGACAGGCTGAAAGAGCTGGGCCTGTTTCGCTTGGAAAAGAGAAAACTGAGGGGAGACCTCATTAATGTATATAAACATCTGAGGGGAGGGTGTCGAGAAGATGGAGCCGGTCTCTTCTCAGTTGTGCCCAGCGACAGAACGAGAGGCAATGGGCACAAACTGAAACACAGGAGGTTCCGGCTCAACATGAGGGGGCACTTCTTTACTGTGAGGGTGACAGAGCACTGGAACAGGTTGCCCAGAGAGGCTGTGGAGTCTCCTTCTCTGGGGATATTCAAAGGCCACCTGGATGCCATCCTGCGCAACATGCTGTAGGTGATCCTGCTCGGCAGGAGGGTTGGACTAGATGATCTTCAGAGGTCCCTTCCAACCCTGCCCATTCTGTGATTCTGTGAAATGATAGTCAGGCTGAAGTGTGAGAATTTGAAACGGTGCAGTTGTTTACTAAAACCCCTAAAAATAACTTAAAATGTAATCAAACAGCAGCATTACTTGTACTACAGGATAGTGCATTTTTAAAAGACATTTTAAAGGACCAAACTCAGAACTGTAAATTCCACATGAACATTAGGGTCTTTTGCATAATTAACTCACATGGCCCCTTTTGTAAAGAGAACTATTTTATTTTTTCTAACAAGCCTCTGGTTATGTTTTCACAAGGCACTTTGTCAGCTATCTGAAGCAACTCTATTGTTTTCTTCTTAGGTTAACCTGTCAGGGCAGGTGAAGTTACTGACCTTTAATTGTTAAGCATGTCTCCAGAACTTTTCTTACTAGTGTCTTGAAGTTTCCTCTGTCCTGGCTAACAGACAAATCTAGGGGTTTACTGTGATTTTGGAAGTCAGGTGTGTTGACGTTCTTCCTTTGTTCTTCCATATTCAATGACGCTTTTCTGGTCTGCAGGTATCTGTTAAAAATCCAAGTAGTATAATCAAATCTCCATAAACAGCCTGTAGTACTTCAGTAACTTCTCATACGTTAAGAAACTGCATTGTACTGAAAACGTGCAGTCATGCCATTAAATGTTCTTTCATAGTATGTATGCAGGGAATGGCAGAATTCAAGTTGCACCAATAATGAATTTGGGCATTGCTAGAGACAAAGAAAAAAAAAAGCAGAGGGATGTTGAGGAAAGGCAGGGACCCTTTGTATTGCTTGCACTGCTGTTGAATCACAGTTACTTCTGCAGATTATCTGAGAGTTACAGAAATGAAGTATTGTACTGTTGGTAAGCACACTGCTTGGGCTAACCAAAAGTTAAAGCGTGTTACTAAGGGCATTAGCCAAATGCTTTTTGAACGCTGACAGACATGGAGCATCACCCACCCCTCTAGGAAGCCTGTTCCAGTGTCTGACCGCCCTCATGGTAAAGATTTTTTTCCTAATATCCAGTGTGAACCTCCCCTGGTGCAGCTTTGTGCAGTTCCCTTGTGTTCTGTCATTGGTGTCCAGGGAGCAGAGACCGGCACCTCCCTCTCTGCTTCCCCTCCTCAGGAAGTTGCAGAGAGCAATGAGGTCACCTCTGAGCCTCCTTTTCTCCACACTGGACAACCCAAGTGTCCTCAGCCCCTCCTCACAGGACATCTCTTCCAGCCCTTTTACCAGCTTTGTTGCCTTCCTTTGGACACTTTCACGTACCTTAGCATCCTTTTTATATTGTGGAGTCCAGATCTGTGCTTAGTATTCAAGTTGAGGCTGCACCAACACTAAGTATAGCGGGAGAATGACCCCTTTTGACCGGCTGGCTATGCTGTGTTTAATGCACCCCAAAACACAGTTTTGTGGCCCAGTGTGATCTTTGTAATCAACTAGTTGCATCTCTTTTGCTGCATGAGGCAGAATATATGTATATATGCAAACTCAACCTGTCTTGCTGGTTTTTGGGAGGATTTCTTTTTGAATTTGTAATGAATTGCATGTAATGAATTTTGTAAGAAGTGTTGCTGTATTTGCTTTTTCAAATACAGTCACATGAGAATGAATGTGGTAACTTCCAAATTTCCCTAAAACTCAAATATTTCAGCGTAAGAAATAATTTAAGAAATTGATTTGCATCCTTACTGGAGACCAACTACTCTTACCAAAACCAGTCTGTAGGTAGTAGAGACTTCGGTCTGTTGGTCATCTGAGTTTATATAAAGGTCAAAAGCACTGATGTGACAGTAACTGTCTTGATGTTTATGCAATGGAGTCCACGCTCTGTGTGCCTCTTTGCTGCATATGGATTATACTGGTAACCTAGTCATGGTCCTTCCGGTTGAGTCCTGTCTGAACTAACTACAGGTAAGCATTGTTTTTGAGGGAGGCTGTTCTGATGGTGTTGTTATGAACGAATCAAAAAGTCCAAATTAAAACAATGAGCATAATTTACAGTTTTTTTGTTTTTTTTTTACCAACTTCTGGTCAGCTGGATTTTATGCTACAGTAAAACAAAGAGAAGATTACTAGATGGAAGATAAAATTTTAGGCATGAGTTTCTACCATTCTTTTACAAGCTAAAAGTTGTGCTGCATTTTGAAACTATTTTAGTCACTAGTCACTAGTGCATCTTTGGTTTCCGAGTGACTATTAATTTGAAATATATCTCAAACTGCATTCTTGACAGTGATGGTACTGTTCACTTTTTTGTCATGTGAACAGACATTGGATTGGTGTGGGGGAGTTGCTTTTATCCTTTCTCGCTTCTGAATGTGGGTTGTAAATCAGACAGACTTTACTTAGCACCAACAGATATGGCTTCCTGAAATTTTCATCCATTGTATGAGTGACTGATTTGGGAAACAATAATGATAAAGACATATTTTGGGGAGTGACTGTATGAAATAAGATAGATAGCTCACTGACGCTGGATAGTCAAATATTGCATTTCCTTGCTTAATTAAAACTACAAGTTTCTCTGTAGTCTTATATAAACTGTAAGTTTACAATTTTCTTCCTTTAAAGAAATTCTAGTAAATCTTTCTGGATAGTTTGAATGTTCACAAAATGTAAGTAATGCCAGTACTTTTTGCTTTACTCTTCCTTTGGCAGCGTTGTGCCCAGACATATGTAATGGTTTTTGTTCTCTCACACAGTCTAGATCAAACACCTGCTCCAAGGTTTACTCTCACCTCCCAAGACTGTCAGTTGACACGTAAATATACAGCCCCAAGAAAAAAGCATGTTTTACCCTTACTGCAGGCAAATGTTCTTGAATTGTAATGCTGTAGGAACAAAGCGAAGAATTTCTATCAGAGTAGGATTTCACATGTAAAAGTTCAATAAAGTTTCTGCCTGGTTTGGTTCTCATGACTCTAAACAGTTTTTCAGGAGTGAAAAATTAGAAGAACTATTGCATTAGGACATATCAGACTTCCCATTCTGATTTACCAGAGCCTCTTCCTGTATTTCTAGTATGAGCTCTTTACAAAAGTACGTTTAGTGTGCATGTGTGTTCTACTCAGATTTTACGGAGTAGGATTTTTACCCTTCTGAAGGCTCACGGACATAAAGTACAATTCAGTTTTGCTTACCTGTAATACCTTTCTGTGTTGATCTGCTGTCTTTCCTCTTAAGCTTCTTTCTTTTCTGAGGGGAAGAAAACAGAGCTTCTTCTACTGTCCCATTTTACTTGTAAGAACTTTTAGCCTATTTGGCTTAAGCGTTCTGTAAGAAAAAAAATACTCTGGCACTACTTTGACTCAGTGTCTTTAAAACGTACTTATTTTCGTTACTGTAATAAGCAACGCTACTGTCCCCTTTAAGGACCCTGATAAAAACCATGCAAAATTTGCTTAACGGTCTCTTTATGTCTGATTTTCTTCTTAATTTGGCTTTCCAGTCTTTAACAAACTTCCATGACTCTGGAGGAAAACATTTGAAAAGGCAGTAGCTACCCCTTGGACTTAGAGAGAGGCTTTCCTGACTGCAGCAGCTCCTGGACTAGCCCCCTGATATCTGTCCACACCAGCAACAGTATGTATTAGGAGATTGTGGTTGGTTTTGCCTATTTCTCCAAAGAGTCATCCTGCTGCAGTCTTACAACCTGTAATCCTTGGGAAGGAGTCGGTTTCCTCAGTGGGTTATACGTTCTTATGTATTCAGCTCTATTAGAAAAGAGGTTCTCTGCTAGGTTTTGTTTTCCAGATAAAATTCCCTGGGACAAATGGAAAAAAGTCTTATTGTTTGTTTGGATGTTTATTTTAGACTACCATGAGCCTACTCTCTTAATTCCTTTTATCTGTATGCAGAGGAGTGTAGGAGTCTCATGCTAGCCTTACCTGTGAATGCTGAAAGCTGCTGATGAACAATGGCTGACTTATGGGATGTGTATTACTCTTGAGGCAGCGGTTTGCTAGAGGACTAGCTATAGTCCTCTGGCACTGGGTTAACCTAGGGTCAGCAACTCTCGAAGGAAGGAGCCATTTAAACTGATAAGTGCAGGCAGAAAGTTTATGCTATAGTTCAGTCTATCTTTAAAAAATTACCATTTCTTTAATGGATTGAGACGCAAGTACGCATGTGTACGTGTACCTTAGATCTGGAGCTGTGTGAGGGCTCCTGATGGTATCTTTAGAACTGCTGACAATTAAAAATGATGAGTACTAGGAAATTTTGTTCTAGCAAGAAGGTATATTTTGCAGAAGCCCTGCTTATATGCAGATGGTATGAGCATTTCGCCTATTCCAGTAACTTGATAAGTAAGCAACTGCTACAGAGAATTTCTTGCTGATGCATAGCTATTATCTACAAAAAATCAGAAGTAATTCCTTTGGCAAAATGATTCTATAGTATTTTTTTATTATTATTATGCTACCTCTTTCTAAATTCCAAATGGGTGAATATTTGAGTATTACGAAAATAACTTTAAAAAAGGAGGAATAACCAAAAGTATTATGTTGCCATGAAATAGAATTCAGAATATTATACGATGTGGGAAGAATGAATATTATAATTATAGGTCCAGGTTAGTACCTTTAAAATGCATGAAATATCAGCATAAACTATTAGATGGATAGATTTGATCTCCCTGAATTTCTTACCCATCCTTGTTCTAGTACTGCCAAGTGAGGCTGTGGCACAGTCATAGTTGGAATATATAAATGAAGAATTGGTACATAAAACAGGATCCTGTTTCCTTCTCCTCTTGGTGCCTTTTGCATATGTATGATACAGAGAAGAATGACTTTCATCAGGTTATTGATAGTACAAAACATGTTGAAGTTGTTCTCGGGATGTTATGCCTAATTCCCAGGGTACTCAGAGAGTACCCTGGCTGATGTCATCATGAGACCTCTCTGACTTATTTTTCAACAGTCTTGGGAATCTGGAGAGGTCCCAGTTGACTGGAAGCTGGCAAACTTTGTCCCAGTCTTTGAGAATGGCAAGTAAGAAGACCCTGGTAATTACAGGCCTGTCAGTCTCACTTCAGTGCCTGGTAAAATTATGGAGATGATTATTCTGGGAGATACTGAAAAACACCTGAAGGACAATGCAATCATTGGCCACAGCCAATACAGGTTCATGAGGGGAAGGTTCTGCCTAACAAACTTAATTTCATTTTATGACAAGGTCACCCATCTAGTTCACCAAAGGAAGCCAGTAAATATAATCTTTTTGGATTTCAGTAAAGCCTTTGATACAGCTTCTCACAGCATCCTTCTGGACAAAATGTCCGGCATACAGCTAGATAAAAACACACTATGATAGGTGAAAAATTAGCTGATGGGTTGGGCTTAAAGGATTATAGTAAAAGGGGTTACTTCAGGCTGGCAGCCAGTCACCAGTGGGGTTCCCCAGGTCTCCATCTTAGGGCCAGTTCTCTTCAGTGTTTTCATAAATGGCTTGGATGCAGGACTTGAAGATGTATTGAGTAAGTCTGCAGACAGCACTAAGTTGAGAGGAGCTGTTGACTCTGTTGAGGGTAGAGAGGCCTTGCAGACAGACCTGGACAAATTAGAGAGCTGGGCAGTCGCCAACCAGCATGAAGTTTAACAAGAGCAAGTGCCGAAATCTGCACCTGAGAAGGGGCTACCCTGGCTATACGTACAGACTGGGGGATGAGAAGCTGGAGAGCAGCCCCACAGAAAGGGATCTGAGGGTTCTGATCAATGTCAAGCTGAACACGGGTCAACAGTGTGCCCTGGCAGCCAAAAGGGCTGACTGTATTCTGCGGTGCATCAAGCACAGCAATGCTGGCCAGTCGAGGGAAGTGATTGTCCCGCTCTGCTCTGCGCTGGTGCAGCCTTACCTCAAGTACTGTGTGCAGTTTTGGGCACCATAGTGTAAGAAGGACATGAAACTATTAGAGAGTGTCCAAAGGAGGACTAAAAGGTGGCGAAGGGTCTAGAGGGGAAGATGTATGAGGAGCAGCTGAGGTCACTTGGATTGTTCAGCCTAGAGAAGGGGAGACTGAGGGGAGACCTCATGGTGGCCTACAGCTTCCTCACGAGGGGAGTGGAGGGGCAGGCGCTGATCTCTTCTCTCTGGTGACAGCGACAGGACCCAAGGGAACGGCATGGAGCTGTGACAAGGGAGGTTCAGGCTGCATGTTAGGAAAGGTTCTTCACTGAAAGGATGGTTGGACACTGGAACAGGCTCCCCAGGGCAGTGGTCATGGCACTGAGTCTGCTGGAGTTCAAGAAGTGTTTGGACAACGCTCTCAGACACAGGGTCTGATTTTTGGGTGGTCCTGTGTGGAGCCAGGAGTTGGACTCAATGATCCTTGTGGATCCCTTCCAACTCAGGATATATCTATGATTCTATGAATACATCAATACTGGTTTACAGAGTAAAAAGATATTCTTGTTCTGGTCTACCATGTTAGAAGGTACTGGCAGCCTTTTAGGAAGTGCTAGTAGATTCCTGCTAAGTTCAGATGCTGATTCCTGCTAGTTCAAGGACTTGTTGACTTTTCCGTAGCTAGCCAGGAGTTGAAAGTTGTTCCCTGACCATATAATTTAGAACATCTGAGACTAGTGCATCTGGACTGTTTCTTTTCAACAGAGTAAACCTAAAAAGTATTTTGAAGTAGATTATATTATCAGAAGGTCACTTTGGGTATTTGACTTGGTTTGGAACCAGATAAGAAAATTTTTATTGTTGAGAAAGAACTGCTGAACAAACAGAGTAGAATTTTACCAGATATACTTAACACATGCAGCATAACTCCTCTTTGCAGAAGGCTGAAGTCCATGAAGCAGTATCAGGTCTGCTTACGGGTCAAAATCAATACAGCATATTCTAGGCTTTGTATGGCTTTAAGTCACTTTTCTCCCATCTGGTGGGTTATCATTTGAACTCGGGAAAGTTGCTAGAAAACACAAGATTTGAGTATAAATAAGAGTAAGGTATTTTTCTGGAAGCAGTCATAAATTCTGGTTTGTTTGTTTTTTGTTTTGCCCACCGGTTTTATAAGTCTTACAAACACATTGCAAAGCTAGTGTTTTTCTCCATCTTTAAGAAGTGGTCCTGAGCAGAAAACCATGTGTGGGAGCTGAATATGTATCTTACGTAAGATTTTCAGTTAATGTAATTGGTATGGGATTAGTGTATTCTTAAAATTAGAGATAGCTGTCATGTAGTCCACTAATAGCTATGTAACCTTCATTACCAGCAAAGTTGGTAGGGATTTGGTGTAAGTTTCCAGGGTAAATTTTTCAGTTATACAGCTTTCTTTAGGACTCCAGAAATGTTTATAAACTAACCAGGACAGGAGAGAGTTTCCCAGTCCCATCAAAAAAAGAATTGTTCGCCATGTTTTGAAAACTTCTTATACCTTTTCAGCAAAAACAAAACAAAACAAACAAACAAAAAACAAACGTGTAAACCAAACTGATACAAATGAACTTATCTAAAGACTGCATCTAGATACAGGCCAAGTGATAACTGCAGTTTCAACACTGCAAGCTTCTAAGAAGTGGCTGTGTTAGCGTTATGATTGCAGATATGAGTTTAGACTTTAACAAATCTTAATAAAGTTTAACTGATTACTTATTTTCTTATCATGTAGATTGCTGATAGATATTCTTAGTAGTGAATTGCCTTTGCCTAAGGTTTTTCATGTACACAGCTAGAAGATGTTTTATGCAACTTTTCAGAGACAATTCTAAGCAGTTTTTTATTGCTTTTAAAACACACTGAAATTTAGTTAGCTTTTATTTCTGTTTTTTAGTTTTTTAGAATCATAGAATCATTTAGGCTGGAAAAGGCCTCCAAGGTCATCCAGTCCCACCGTCAACCTAGCACTGCCAAGTCTACCACTAAGCCATGTCCCTAAGCACCACATCTACGTGTCTTTTGAATAGCTCCAGGGATGGTGATTCAGCTACTTCTCTGGGCAGCCTGTTCCAATGCCTCACAACCCTTTCAGTGGAGCAGTGTTTCCTAATATCCAGCCTAAACCTCTCCTGGCACAACTTTTCCTCTTGTCTTATTGCTTGTTGCTTGGGAGAAGGGAGTGACCCCCACCTTGCTACAGCCTCCTTTAAGGTAGTTGTGTAGAGTGATAAGGTCTCCCCTGAGCCTCCTTTTCTCCAGGCTTATCAACCTCAGCTCCCTCAGCCGCTCCTCAGAAGACTTGTTCTCCAGACCCTTCACCAGCTTCGTTGCCCTTCTTTGGACACGCTCCAGCACCTCGATGGCCTTCTTGTAGTGAGGGGTCCAAAACTGAACACAGTATTTGAAGTGCAGCCTCACCAGAGCTGAGTACAGGGGGACAATCACTGCCCTAGTCCTGCTGGCCACACCATTACTGACAGAAGCCAGGATGCTGTTGGCCTTCTTGGCCGCCTGAGCACACTGCTGGCTCATATTCAGCTGGCTATCGACCAGTACCCCCAGGTCGCTTTCCAGCCACTCTTCCCCCAACCTGTAGTGTTGCGTGGGATTGTTTTGCCCCAGGTGCAGGACCCGGTACATAGCATTCTTCAGCCTCATACCATTGGCCTTGGCCCATCAGTCCAGCGTATCCAGATCCCTCTGTAGAGCCTTCTTATCCTTGAGCAGATCAACACTCCCACCCAGCTTGGTGTCATCTGCACACTTACTGAGGGTGCACTCAGTCACCTCGTCCAGATCATTGATAAAGATACAAAAGAGAACTGGCCCCAGGACTGAGCCCTGGGGGACACCACCAGTGACCAGCCTCCAACTGGATTTAACTCATTCACCACAACTCTTCGGGCCCGGCCACCCAACCAGTTTTTAAAGCAGTGAAGCGTATGCCCGTCCAAGCCATGAGCAGCCAGCTTCTCCAGGAGAATGCTGTGGGAAACAGTGTCAAAAGCCTTACTGAAGTGTAGGTCAATTATTATCAACCAATTTATTAATGCTTAAGTGCTTATTTATGAAATTCTGGAGTTTGAATGCCCTGCAAGGTTTCACTTACTCCACATATCATTATAAAAGGTTGTGTAAGTTTTTGGAATACTTCACAGTATTGGATGAACATTTGCACAGAGGTTGTGTCCAGTATCTCTCTATTGTTTAAAATTATATCCTAGGAGCTTCCTTTTTTAAAGCTCGATTACATAGCAGAATGAATACACAGCATGAGTGTGACGGGGACTTCAAAATGCAGTAGAAGCCTTTGACTTTGTCAAGAGGAAAGTACAATGTTATGAATTTATCATGAATTGGTAGCGATCAATTTATACACATACTTTGGTTTGTTTTTCTTTCCTCTTGACCTGCATATTTCCATTGTATTGAAATTCTATCATTCTTTCTTGAATTATTGGTTCAAAGATTCATCTTCTCTGAGTCTATAGAGCAAACCATTTTTTCCTAAAGAGAAGTTTTTTGTTTTCCTCTTGTGATTATCACAGACTTTTGTTAGAGTTCTACATTGCTGTGTGTATTTGATTTAGAACCTTAATCTCTTCTGTTGTCTTGTATTCTGAGTCAGGTTTTTCCATTGGCCTTTTCTTTTGTCCGTTCTTTCATTCTTTCTTTCATTCTTTCTTTTCTTAGCTCATCAGCCCTAACTGCAGGACTGCATAGTTTTTCCTTGTTCATTCCTGACATGTTTAATTTTTTTTTCAGTTGATGTTGTGTATATTTTGCTTAGCAGCAGTTCTACGCAAATATCATATTCCTTCTTTTGTACAAGGTACTCTAAATTAAATCCTTTTTCTAGTTCTTCCCTGTGCAAATGGAACTTAAAATCTGTTTCTTTTAAATGCTTAGAAAGTTGGTTTTTTTATTGTACACTAGCTGACATGATAACGAATAAGATGTACTTATGAGATTCTGATGGAAAATAGCACACAAATTTAAATACAACAATAGAATGTAGCAATTTTTATTTTAAAAAGGCAAAAAATGGAAGAAAATCAGTTTTCCCTTAAAACAGCTTTTATAAATTTCATGTGCTATATTTCTGTATTTGGTTGCTTAAGTGAACATACTTATTATGAAATATATATATACTTAAAATGAAAAAAAGTATATATATACTTGTTATGAAATATATATATATTTATTATGAAAAAGAGAACTAGAAAACACCCTGTTTTTCAAGTAAATATTGTCATTAGGAGACTTGTCAAAGGGGAAACTGAAACTGAAAGCATCCTCTGTGTTCTTTGTTACTGCTTTATAAAGCAGACAGTTGACTGTTTCCATATTTTTGTAGATTTGTTCTTCTCCTGGAGTTCCTAAATATACTCATTGCTGAATTTCCCTACCGAGAGAAGAGATATGCTCAAATACTTGTGCTACCCATTACTATAATCTGAAACAGGAAAGATAATGAACCTAATCCGCAAAGTAAAATTATGATTTCTTTCTCTTTTTTTAGTCATTACTTATCAGGAGAAAAATTGTTGTCATCCAAAAATATGCTATTTTTTTTTTCTTTTTAAAGTCAAGCTTGTAGTTGTATGTAATTGTAAAATGCGGAATTGGTTGATCAATCCTAAAAAAAAATTGCTAGAAGCACAGTTATATGGAGATCTATATAAGACGTGTAAAATATACATCATCTTCAAAATCGCCTACTTTAACTCCCAGTATATCTACTAGCAAAAGGTGATGGAGGCATGTACTAATGTTCAAAGACTTCTTTTCACGGTCTATGCCTCAAGACTATAATCAGCTAGAAACACTTTATAGAGAAACTACCTTTCCACTGTAGAAACATCTTCAGATTCCATCTCTCAGCTTCAGTTTGTCTTGAATCTTTTCAGATGACGTAAACACGATGCCCTTTGCTCAGCACTTGCTAAATCAAACACAATTTTTCAGTGCTCTAAAAAAATCTCTTTTCAGTTAGTACCTAAACCTGAAGCATTTCTTCTTTCTATTGTTTGATGTGTTAATCAAAACTGAACCATGCAAAGAACTGCAGTAAATCAGTGAGTATATGCTAAAGATAATTACAGCAAATATTAACTTCATCTTCTAAAACAGTATTGGAAGCTGTTATTCACAGTGTCTGAACTTTGATGCTGCTGTTCTGACTCTGGTTCCAGTAGGTTAGTATTCTATGTTACCACACACAGAGCTTATTTTTGATCCTTTGAGATGAAGGATTGCAGAGGAAATCCCTCTTTCACCCTCAGTAAGTGAGGGAGGCATCTTGTGTCACTGGAATCCGTGCAGCTGGATCACAGTCTTCAAGTACCGAATCTGGTACTGGATGAAGCCTGGATGAAGATCTGTTTTGTCTTGACAGATACAGTTTTAAGAAAATGTGCCAAAGGTTTTCAAACCCCAGCTGTAAAATTCATTAGACATGAACTAAAAGTATCTTCTTAAAGTGAAGTGATGGTGTGAGAGAGTGGAAAGCAGTCCCCTGCCCCGTGTTTTTTCAGGTTAAGTTATTTCTTCAAGTGTTGCATTATACGTAGCAGTTTTACGTGACTTCGGTTACCTTGAATTCCTCAAAGTCCCTTCTTGTTCCTCAGAAAGTTTCTTACTAGACCCTTCTTTGATGCTTCTTCCAACTGATCACATTCGCTTTTTCTTGGGGAAAGTAGCAGCCATACCATCTCTGCAAAGAATTGCACCCTTCAACAAGACCAGAGTACACCCTTTCTTCTTTTTTCTTAGGCTGCACTCTTTTGACAAAATATGTAGGCTATAGTACTTTTGTTGTGAATTGTAGACAACTGAACTAGATATGTATTTTTTGTTATAATGCATGTACAGATTTTTTTTTTTTTACAATGTCTAGCTAGAGTAGCATGTCAAAAAATATTCAAATAGAGCACATTTTACTACTGAGTAAGGAACAAACAGAACAGAAGGGCTATCTGCTTCTGTATCTGGTTCTTCACATTGTAGTTCTTGCTCTTTTTTATCTTGAAATGTAAAAGGAATTGTGAATGATAATAAAAATAAATAGTTGAATGCAGTCACATTAAAAAGACACAATAACTTGTATATTCCTGTTTAATCTTCTGATTTTGTAAAATGAAGGTAATATGTACCAAGACCATACAAATTATACATTAATTTTCTCTATTAGCACTGTATTTGCCTTAAAAATTTTGGAGCAAATAACACTTGAAGGTGTCATGCTGTATTGTTTATGTTTCAGAAAGAAAAGATTGAGTAAGAATCAGTATAGAGTATGTTCTCAGATGGCTTAAATACTTAGAAATTAGCTCAATGCTAACTTTGTTGGCCTTGAGTGGCATAATCTCTGCACTGAAGACTTAAAAAGTGAGGTTCCCATCAGCCTATTTTTTCTGCCTGTTGAGGTCTTCCTGAACAGCAATCCAGACCTCCATTATATCAGTTGCTCCCCTCAGCTGTATATTATCCATGAAATTGTGAAGGGGCACCCTAACCCGTCTTTCAGGATTTTAATAAACATATTAAAAAGTACTAGCTCTGGTATGGATCTCTGTGAGTGATACTTTCAATTGCTGGCTGCCAGTTAGACTTCACAGCATGGATCATCACCTTTTGAGCCTGCCAATCCAGCCAATTTTCCAGCCTCATCTGTTTTGCAATTCCAGATCTCAATTGGTAGTAAGGAGATGGGAGACCATCTCAAAGGCCTGGCCAAATTCAAGGTATGCACGTCACCTGCTGTCCCTTTATTCTCACAGCCAGTCATCTCTTTACAGAAGGCAGTCAGGTTGGTCAAGCAGGATTTTTCCTTGGTAAATCCATACTGGCTGTTTCCAGTCACCTTCTTGTCCATCATGTGGCAAGAAATGGATTCCAGGATGATAACTTTCCTAGGAACAGAGGTGAGGCCTGTAGTTCCCCATATCTTGTGCTTTCTGAAGGTGGGTTCAAGTGGTTTGCCTCTTTTTTTTTTTTTTTTTAATTAGATTTAAATACTAGCAGAAGAGAGCAGACCAAGTCAATCAATCAGCCTGTCAATATTCACTTTCCAGAAACGGAACCACATAAAAATTAAGCAGTGAGACACACCACCTCCCCATACTGAAACAGAAAGCCTGTGGGCAGTTGGGGACTGCTAGGAAAAGTACTGAATTAGAAACCCAGCTAAAATGTGTATTGCAACTTTTAAAAAATGAAATAAAATAAAAAACAAAGCAAGCTTAAAAAGCTCGTTGTAAAGACTCAGTGGGGTAGCTTATGTGGCCCTCACAGTCAAAAACAAACAAACAAAAACAAACAAAAAAAACATGTCAAGCTTAAGCTTGCTTTGGTGAGAACAGGAAGACCAATAAACAATGGCAGTTCAATTACAAGTGGAAAGATGAGAAGTCTAAAAAAGCTCTTGAAGAGTGGTTTTTAAGGATGCTTAAGCTGTGTTAGTATAATTGTGCTTAAATGATGTGAAGAAGAAACCAATTAGGAAACTTGTAGATTTGCTTAGTGATAACAGTGTAAAAGGATATGCTGGGATTACAAGGCCATAAAAGAACAGCTGAGTGAATCTTTGCATCAATCAGTCTTCCCTGCTGAAGATGCTAGGAAGATGTCAACAACTCCTGTATTCTTTGTAGCAAATAGATCAGAGGTGTTGGATTTGTTTGGAGTAACTGTACAGCAGTAATGAGGCCAAGTAGATCAGTCAGTTGTTAATATCTTCATGTTAGTATCTTCACACCCAGTGGGTGTGAATAAGCTCCAGTATGGAATTACTGAACTGTAACCACATTGTAAACAGCCACTGTGCCAGTGGACTGGCAGGTTGCCACTGTTAACTCCCATCTATAAAAAAGGCTCCAGAGGGAGCTCCAGACTAGTAAGCCTGACTGCTTCCATACATGGGAATATGGCAGTCTGTCTTTAAAAAGAGAGAGAGAGAAGGAGAGGGAGAGAGATCACTGAACTCAGATCAACCCAGTTTTGTTTGCTGGGAAGGTATCAGCATGGCTTCTGTAAAGGGGAATTCTGCTTGATTAACCTGCTGGAATTGCAGAAGAATAACAGTAACTGTGTGGATAAAATCTAATCTGTATTTTCCAAAAGCTTTTGACAAGGCTCACGTGAAAGGTTATAAAGAAATCTCATTTCTGTGGGATTGGAGAAAAGATCCTCTTAGCAACAGGGAGCCAGTTAAAGCAGGGGAAACAAAGGGAAGTGCTTAGGTGCCACTTTCAGGATGGAAAAATAGGGATCGGACTGTAGAAACGGTTAGGCGTGTGCACTCTCCTGAAGTAGCATGTGCTTTTGCCTCTGCTGGAGACAGGGCATTGGTGGTGGATGGATCCAGCCCCGGTATGACCAATTTGGTAATTTGTAACGTTCACACAAGCCATTCATTGACTTTTATGGGTTGGATCCTGTATGACATATTGTAATTTCTTATCTAGACTAGCCTGAGCTACTTTCAACTTAGATATACCATAGCTTCAGTTGAAGATTATTTTACAGACAAATGAATTTATTTGGAAGTGCTTCAAATATTCACAGAGTAAACCTACCCCTTTACTTATTTCATATTATTTCTTTACTTCCACATGTCTTTCATTACTGTAAAAGTTTTTGTATATGTTAACACTTTTAAAAAATCTTGTACAATTATTGTCTGCCTGCGACTTAGCAAGTGTGTAGGGGGGCAGTAAGCCTGTGTGTATATTTATATGCATGTAAAGGTGTTCACTCAAATAATATTTTCAAAGTTGAAAACTAACATGCTCAGAAAATAGAGGTACTAGCAGGAAGAATTCTAAAGTAGCCTTAATTTACTCCCTTGCATTCATGTAATGTTGAATATTGTCTTTAATTACATAAGCAGAGAATGTATTTTCAAGGCAGCAGTCTGCCATTCAGTTCACAAAGTGAGCAGCATGCTATAAGGAGCAGTTAGTGTAGGGGTAAAGGACACTATGATCTGTATAACACAAGTTAATGATGACTGAGGCATGGAGAATGAAGGAAGAGCAAAGAAAGTCAACCTGTGAAGCCGAGTGATCTTGAAAATAGCTGCAGTCATGTGTCATGCAAAGCAAGTTACTTCAACTTTTTATATGTTTCTCATTTTCTTTGTGTTCCGTGTGAGACTATGGGATATGAATTATAATGCTTAGAGTTACAGCTGTGAGAAGCATTAAACATACAAAGTGCTTTTAAAAACTCTGTATACTGAAAGCCCATTTTTAAACCCTGTCCTTAAGGTAGCAGATATTTTGTCCTGAATTTCTTTTGTCTCACCTCAGAGAGATTTTGTAAAGAAGATAAATCTCTTAGGAAGCATTTAGTCACTGCTGTTTTGAGTACACCAGAAAAGAGTATGAGGGAATTAGCAATCCAGCCTTCAGAACAGAGCTAGAATAATGTGTATGTGTACAGGATATGAGGTTGTATTTGAAGTAAATTCTGCGAATTAAATGACTGCTCTCTGTTCTGTGTGCTGTAGGATCCTAGCCTAAAAGAGGTGGGATCTTATTGCTAAAATAGTCTGCAACTATATAAAGATAGTGTCAGAAAACACAAGTATAAATGAGCCATTTAAAGTGAT
The DNA here is from genome assembly GCA_013399475.1 of Chauna torquata. Lineage (NCBI taxonomy): Eukaryota > Metazoa > Chordata > Aves > Anseriformes > Anhimidae > Chauna > Chauna torquata. The sequence continues at coordinate 1,597 of VXAL01006643.1, read as the reverse complement.
GTGGTTAATTCTAGCATTTCCCAGTTCAACTTTGAAACTTTAGCATTGTTATCCTGGCAACTTTCTATGTAAGTAATTTTATAAAATGTTAAACAGAACTTCGGTAATTCGTGTAGTTTGTTGTGCTGCTTGATACTACAGAATAAACTATACTAGTAATATAGTAGCAGATCAGAGCTGGAAAAGGGGGGGACAGAGTCTGTTCATAAGTTTCTCAAATAGTTGCTGAACAAAGAGGAATGGTAAGATTTATCTGTACAAGATTGGCTGGTGCTTTCCCCTGAGGCTGACCATTTACTACTCCCCTCCTAACAGGATTCCAACTCCTTCCAGTCTACTTTTTAGCTCAGGCATTTCCTTGCCTAAAAAGGACCAGCTGAAACTTCTTAGTCTGTGTTACCACCACCATTATATCTGAATTTTATAAATTCAGATTTATAAATTTTAATCAGCTGTTGTACCAATGACTCTTTATGTTTGCAGTATACTGAGTGCCAAGAAATTAGAAAATTAATTCCTGAGTGTTGACAACTTTTTCCCCACAATATGTTGATGTGGTTTTGGTTTAAATTTGTTTTAGTGGTTTTAGTGGCATATATATGATTGTTTTATGGTTCTTACTTTTTTTTTATTTACTCTTTTGAAGACTGAATCTTGAAGAGGAATTAGATCAGATGAAAGTACACCAATCTACGGGTAAGTTTACAATACTGGAGTTCGGCTATGTTTACAGCAAGAAAGAGAAGGTATGGTATTTTGAATGTGTATACACAGGCTAATAGAAATGCTAGTTTTGAGGTTATTTCTCTCCAAATGTTAATTTCTTTTTCTTGAATGTCTATTTTGTAATCGTAAAGACGTACATAGTCTTACTTCAAAGTATTTTTTCCCTTAAGTCCTCCACATGCCTATGAAATCAATGACTATTTTTACATATAGGCACAAATTATTAAGAAATTGCAGGTTTTTTTGAGTATACATAACTATAAAATCGGTTAATATTTTATGTTTGAAATACCTATATGTATATAGATATAAAAATTAAATTATTGGAATGTGCGTGGATGACTTACCCCATAGAAACATTTAGTTACTGCTCAGAGTGCATACTGATTACATGCAATGCATGTTTACTCCAGTGTTGAAGTTCTGGAAGCAAGCATGCGAAGAGCCCAGGATTTCCATATCTCAAGGACCTTTTCAATAAAAACATAGCTGAAGGATAACTCTATTCCAGAAGAACAAGTTTTAGGAACTTTTTGTTCATTTTGTTTT
>VXAL01006642.1:360962-379543 GCA_013399475.1 Chauna torquata | reverse complement strand
AAAGAGCAATGAACCACCCAAACACTGGTCCATGGTTTGAGGACTAGGATTTTTCCAGACAGGAAAGCTGCACTATTTCTCCCCATCCACATACTCTCTGTACTACACTTCAAACCCCCCCGAAAGCACAGTGCACAAGCAATGCAAAGAGTGCTTTCAAGCAACAGGTAATTCTTTTGACGTCTACTGCCAGTTGCATACTTGGAACTTTGTCAACAGGCTACAGTAAAACCAGCGTGCCATCCACTTTCCACTGATACATCAGCCACTGAAACAGGATGACATACTCAAACATTCCCTTCCAGGGCAAACTCCTTAAAATGTATTCAGGTAGTGAAGTCTTCCCAGAGTCATAATAATCATTTCATTAATAAACGCTCTTCTCTAATATACACAGAAGCAACTTGAATTACAAGTAAATTGCAAGACTTTCAGAGATCAAATGTAGGAGCTATGGACAAGGCCCAGCAGATCTATACAACAGTTTATTATTATGAAATTGTAGAAGAAAAGAGTTAGCCAACACTTTTTTTTTTCTGTAATAAACAGAGATAAGAAGCAGCTGAGCTTGATAAATTGTTACTGATTTTCTGTCTCATGACACTACATATTCTGTTTCTCCCTGGGCAAGCAACACTTGTAAGTCACATTGGTCACCACATGGTTTACTATTACTTTTCTGTTCCCTGAATAAAGCTTTTCCACTGTCTTCTTTAAAGAACCAAGTAATTTAATAAACAACAAAAGAGACATTTAACTGTTTGAAATTAACATTCATATTAAAAGAATATTGTCCTAAACTACTACTTCCAGCTCTTCTCCAAATACAGATCAACTCTGAGATTTAACATTCCTGCTTACGTACTCCTTGAATTGTCAGAGGCAGCTTTTATAGTACTGTATATTTTTAAGAAGGGAGATTTCCTTTTTGAAAGGAATATTCTGAAAGACAGCATAAGTAAATAAAATGTTGTAAAGAAGCATATATTTGACAACGAACACCAGTTTTGGGGCTGAAAGTAACAGCACTCAAACGTGTTTTTTATTAACTGTTGACATCTTATAGCAAATGATGGCTAATAGAACAAACACAAGATTAGATCTGGCACATACTAGAGTCAGCAGCTAGCAAGAAAACCTATTATTTTCTTGATCAAGAGTATTTCCTCTATCTGCACCTTCATTTTTGTTTCTACCTTTGCTCAATTTTTATCCATATTAAACATCAGAAGTCACTAACAAAAACATTGTTACCTGGAAAGCATTAACTGCTTCACAGAATTGACACATGCAACAGGAGTTAAGCACTCAAGCATGCCTTCCTGGTTATCATTACCACAATACCACAGAACGGAAACTGCAGAGCACCACTTCTTCTTTTTCCTTTGCTTTCTTTATAAAAATATTGTCCCCTTCAGTACAATACAGTACACTTATGTCTAAATTTCTCAAATAGCACAGCTTTTTGGCACTTCATGAATTATTTGTAGGCCTTTAAAATATAAAGAGATGACCCCAACAACCTTAAAAAAATATCAAAGACAAGAAGCAGATGTCAATTAACCTTCTTTTAGCGGTTCTGGCTTGGCAAGACTGACATAAAAGAAACTGTGAAATGCCAAAGAATCAGATGAACTCTCTTGTATACAGGGCAAATGCACTAGAAAGATACTGTGCTTACTGTCACTCTCAGAGAGATTTTAAAAGTACTTTCAGAAAAGCTCCTTGTTGGAGAGAATTATGAAATCTAATCAGCTTAATGATCACTTAAACATGCAATTCATCAGAAGACAAACAGTTTAAGACCCCAGCACCTATTCTGAATAATTAGATTGTCTTAAAGAATAACAGATTCTATAAAAAGCTCCCCCACACACCATTGTTATTGCCGCACAATACATCTTTACTCCTCCCTCCTCCCAGAAGAGTTCTAAGTCTTGTACATGAGATGTCCAACTTTCTCTTGAACTCAAATCAGCTGTTTCAGAAGAAATTTCTTCTTCTCCTGGACCAAAAAAAATAATCAATTTTACAACTGTAGATGCCCTAACATAACTGTCACTGAAAGAATGTGACAAGATGCAGCCAAAACATACCTAAGAGCAGAACCCCAAAACTCCAGAGGTTTTCTGTCCATATCTGTAATTGTGGGCCTGATGCAGAAATTAGGAATAAAATAAAAATTAAGAATAAAAATTTTGCTCTGGAAAAGAAGAAAGGAAAAACGGGACATACAATAGTAAAACAAATTGCATAATTGTTTTACACCTTGGTTCTCGAAGTTCAAATTCTGAAGTGACTCTTAAATCATCTGATTTAATTTGTACAGCACAGGCTGTTATATTTCCTGTAGTGATTTCTGCATTCAACCTCATAACCTGCTTTTGACTGAAATATTGTGCATCTGATGAATTTACAGCTTCCAGATGGCAGGCAGTGTTGATTTAGATCTTGAAAGACAGAGAGAAAAATTCACCATTCCCAATGATAACTTAACCATTAGAATAAAACTGTCAGTGATAAAAAGTGATTTATCATTTGAATTTGTTGTTCAGTTTCCAGCCACTACTTGTCCTCATCTCTCCGTTCTAAGCAATCTTCTTAGCTACTATTCTTCCCAAAAATCAGTATCTGAACTGCACTAGAATCACTTTTTCCCTGCTTGCAGGAAACAAATGGAATCTCCGCCTTTCACTAAACAGCATTTTCTCCAGTCCTCTCATCTTTCCTCATTGTTTTTGATTTTCTAGTATTTTTAAGAACAGGATCATCAGAAAATCTTGATCTTTCAGTAATCAGTGCTCTATAGATAAAATCCCTGTTACTCCTCAGAAATGCGTCTTTTCTGCTTTTCACCCAAGAGTCTGCACTGAGGGACAATTTTACATACAGTAAGCTAAGCCAATATAACTGCAGCCTGGATCAACAGAGGCAGTTCACTTCCCTCTATTATTCCCCTTCCTCTTTCCCCTCTCACCTCACAGTTGTTCAGTTCAGCCAATCAATCCTTCAAAAAAGTGATTATATTTCTGTCACTTCAGCTTCCTGAGCCAGCCCTCCATGAGTCAAACAGTGTTCCACATGGGAGCAGTGGGAGCACACAGGACGTCAGATTGCTGGTCTTGGCGACAGCTTGTAGTCAGATTAGCTCCGTTATTTTGTAATAGTGCATCTTTAGATACTCACCTACAATCACTAAAATGTCAGTTCCTTGACCTTTTTCTTAGTTTTACTGCTTGGTTTTGGCTGTGTTAATTCACATCTGAATGGACAGAGCTGCCTGAGTAATCCAAGTAAATGATTATGATCGCACTACATTGCCATTATTTACCATTTATTACGAAAGCATTATTTTACATAACGTATTATACTTCTTTATTCATTAACAAAAATGGTAAACAGTATCAAGCCTAATACAAATTGCCATAAAACTCCTCAAAAGCATGGGTTTGCTCAAGATTCCCATTCACTAGTGACTTGGAAACCCTTCAGTTTTTCAACTCTCCTTTTAAACACTGAATATCACTTTTTTTTTTTTTAAAATCAAAGTGACATGTAATAGTCCATCAAGTAAGTCACAAAAGTTCACCTACTAAGTTGGAGTGAATACAAAGTACAGGGCAAGAGGGGAGATTTGGCAAGTAAAGCAAGCAAGAAGTATACCTCCTAAGATTCATGAATATTCTGAGCTCAACCATTTTAAGCGCAAGACTTAAATATCCAGAGTCTGCACGAACAGTGTATTTGGGAACTACTGTGGAAGAGTCAAAGTGTGGCAAAATTGAGCTGTGGTTTTGCTTGGACTATCCTGACTGTTCTAGACCCAAAACAATTTTCTAGCAGCTGCGCTCCATGTGGGCCTACACTTCCCAGTGAGCTCAAACAGCAAAGCACAAAAGCACAAGGCACAGAACTTACTCCATTTGCAAAAGAAATGGAAACTAGTGGTCATCTTTATTTTTAATGTTTTGGGGGGAGAAAACAATACTTCACGTAACTGTATCTACCAATCTCAAAAAAGAGGAAAGGCTTGACATAACCAATTTTCTATAAACTCATGTTGTCCAACACTTATGGCATATTACTCTCCTCTAATACTTAAACAGCTTTTCTGTTGTTTTCCTGTGATCATTATTATGCTAAGCAACAGTTAAACAGTTCGTGTTGTTTGTATTATTGAAGTACAAGCTCTTGTCCTATTTATGAAAGTTTCCCAATTTCCCTCTAGCATCAGAGCTAGCAATCTTCTCAGGATCTTCCCCACCCCCCGGCCTTTTTTNCCCCCCTTTTGTTTTTTTAAAAGATTGTGATAACTTCTGCAGATTCAACTGATTTAATATTTTTATCTATTTTTATCAGACAGTATTTGAATCTGGCTTAGTTACTAGACTGAAGAGTGTACCATCATGACTGCCCTCAGACAAGCATAGTCACAATCTTTCAGAGAAGACAACGGCATTAGCAGTATCACTTCCATTCTCTCCAATGAGCCAATACACCTGTTAAGCCCTCCTAGCCCTTAAGAAACCCTTAATTTGTTACATTCCATCATTTGCAGTTTTCCCATCTATTATACATTATTTCTAATTGCAACAGTCATTTCAACATTGAACTCAGATACAGCTCTGCTGATTCATTTGAGAACCATGACTTTTTAGCTGTCAAACACTCAAAAAATGACCCAATTTACCGTTTCCAGTTTTTATTCAACACTGAAGCTACGGCTCTTTTGAAATATCAAGCTATATATCCCTGACTTACAATGTCTTGTGTTTGACCACATGATACAAGATCAAGACACAAACACTGGTACCTGTTAGCAACCGCTAACTTGCTTTTCCTAAGTTAGTCCATTTCTGGCAGTATGACAGGATCTCAAATGCAATTATCTCAGACAGGATGCGACATTTTTGTTTAAAAAACAATCACAATCTACAGATCAGGTAGTATTTTAGTACCTGTGCATGATACTTCCAGCACATCTCCCAAGCTGAAGACCTCTATAAACGTGCTTTTTTCTTTCTGTTACAGAATAATCAATACATCCACTGTTCTGTTAATTCAGACTTTATAATTCCAAGTTACAAATAACAGAAGTGAATAGTATCTCTCTAAAAAATGTTAAACTTGGAGATTTTAGCATTGTATCATTTGATTTATTCCAACAAGTTTCAGTAACACCAGATCTCCTCAAACATAAGAATTTCTAACTCTGCTTTCATACAACTCTGACACCAAGCACTGATTTTAAGTGAATAATATACAGAAGCATACAAAACAATGAAAAAGTTTCTTTTCATGTTCTTCACAGAGGTGTAACGATATCCAGGCTATGGCAGGAGAGGGAGAGAGTGCCTACACGCACACATCCAACATTAAATGGTACTTTCTGACGTTTTACCCACTGTAAGTGGACAGAATCATCACTGGTTTTCTTTGGCTACAAGTCTCACAGACTGTTACTCAGTTATTCCACATCAGCCTACCCTTACTTCCTCAACCCTAACAGCTTATTGCCAAGGAACAATTGATGCTGTACAATTTGCATCAGCTGCAAGCTCCTCGAAGAGATTTCCAGCAGCTAAATGTTCAAAGCAGAAAGCTCCACAAATAATAGAAACGTCTTCCTAATCCTTAAATGGTTCATAATTAGTTCTTCCTAATTATGAAGAACTATTTCTCCAGACTCTTATACAGAAGCTATTTTACCAAAATAGGGAGTCTTACCTGTTGGGTTTTTCTAAACTCTTCAAGTAGTTTTAAGGCCATATCATAATCTTTAAGTAAGTGGTATGCAATTGCATATCCAATCCAGGAAGCCCGTTGCGTGGGGCGCAGCTGAAGTAGCTGGTATCTTGTCTCCTTGAGTAAAAGGAAAGCCATTTAAAAAAAAAAATCAAAGATGCTAAGAGTTACTACATCATTACTGTGGTCCATCACCACTATGGCTAACAATTTAAAAGATCTTTGAAAAGCTCTAGACAGTTTTTAAAATTCTAACAGCACATGGAAAAGCAGCATGTTTCTGTCATATAAGTTTACAGTCTAAACATAGGAGTCATGGCACAACACAAAAATCTATTTGTTGGTACACAAAAAGCATCACTGTCAGAAGTACCTCTTAAGGCCCTCTTATTTCCAAAGACAGAGCATTAAAATCTCAGAGGTGAGTTTCATTAAAAAGCACAAGCTCACTGCCACTGAAAGAATAGTACTACTCTACTCATGGCCAGGCACAAGGTCCTGATACTTACACTGCTGCAGTGCTTCTCTGACCTCCCTTCCTGAGCCAAACCACAACCCTAAGTCAGTTATCTGCTTTTCTTGCATTAGCAAATTCAACGTGCTCAGTCAGGTAGACCAACTAATGCTGAAGCTCAAAATCCAGTCCTCTACTTCATATCAAAGAGAACAGAAGAAAAGTAACACTTCTCCCTTTGGCAGCCAAATCAGTTCAGCCATTTTGAAACCACTGACTCAGTTCTTACACAAATTTAAAGTTTTTATTTGTGATAAAATCTGTATTGAGATTCAACAAAACAATTAGCATGAATCACAGAATCACAGAATGGGCAGGGTTGGAAGGGACCTCTGAAGATCATCTCGTCCAACCCCCCTGCCGAGCAGGATCACCTAGAGCACGTTGCGCAGGATGGCATCCAGGTGGGCTTTGAATATCTCCAGAGAAGGAGACTCCACAATCTCTCTAGGCAACCTGTTCCAGTGCTCTGTCACCCTCACAGTAAAGAAGTGCCCCCTCATGTTGAGCCGGAACCTCCTGTGTTTCAGTTTGTGCCCATTGCCTCTCGTCCTGTCGCTGGGCACAACTGAGAAGAGACCGGCTCCATCCTCTCGACACCCTCCCCTCAGATGTTTATATACATTAATGAGGTCTCCCTTCAGTCTTCTCTTTTCCAGGCTAAACAGGCCCAGCTCTTTCAGCCTGTCCTCGTACGACAGGTGCTCCAGTCCTCTAATCATCTTAGTAGCCCTCCTCTGAACTCACTCCAGTAGTTCCATGTCCCTCTTGTACTGGGGAGCCCAGAACTGGACACAATACTCCAGGTGTGGCCTCACCAGGGCTGAACAGAGGGGGAGGATCACCTCCCTTGACCTGCTGGCAACACTCTTCCGAATGCACCCCAGGATCCCGTTGGCCTTCTTGGCCACAAGGGCACGTTGCTGACTCATGGTCAGCCTGCTGTCCACCAGGACTCCCAGGCCCCTCTCTGCAGAGCTGCACTCCAGCAGGTGGCCCTCCAGCCTGTGCTGGTGCTTGGGGTTGATCCTCCCTAGGTGCAGGACCCTGCACTTGCCCTTGTTGAACTTCATGAGGTTCCTCTCGGCCCAACCCTCCAGCCTGTCCAGGTCCCTCTGAATGGCAGCACAGCCCTCTGGGGTACCAGCCACTCCTCTGAGCTTGGTGTCATCAGCAAACTTGCTGAGGGGCAAGTTTCCCACATCCACAATAAAATTTAGGGTGTGGAGTGTTTTTTTTGTTTGTTTGTTTTGGTGGGAGGGGAAGCAATCACTATTTAATAATGCCCTCAAGATAGATTCAAAGCAGTTTCAGCAGAGTGAAGCACCTCGCAACATTCCATAAAAGACACTGTTATCCAAAGATACTTGAAATTCCTTCTTTTCTTTTCCTTCCACTCTTGAAACAACATAAGTAGCACAAATTTCTATAGACTTTCAGAGGAACCTGGAGGTTTTTGTTTGTTTTTGCCAAAGCCCTTCTTACAGGATAGGGATCTCTAATTCAATAAGTGCTAATAAAAACCTGCAAGTCATAACAATTAAAGAAATAAAATTCTTCACAAAACTATTAAGAGGTATTTTGTTTCCTTGCTCATTTTTACTATACCGCCTAAAAAGAGTTCCGTTGCATGAGAATTTCTCACAAAAAACAGCCCCAGTATATGCAACCGAAACATTGCTTGCAGTACTTCACGATAACACAATAAGTACTCTTACTTGTTAAGCTTTACATCTTATGCTTTTTATATTCATTATTTTAGTGAAAGACAGTTCCTAACTAGAATCTTAAAAGGTGATTCACTAGTCAAGTTTTACAGAATTATACTTCTGGGGTCTGCTGTCAACGTTATATGGAGCTCTGCTGCAATTCGTTTTCATACTTTCCTAAACAAGAGCCTAAAACACTTTCTACTTTGAAATATCAAAACCGAGTAGTAACAGAATTACTAACAATGAAAGAATAATGGAATATAACAACAAGAGAACACTAACAGTAATAAATAGAAGTTTAAATAGAATACTTACTCTATATCCTTCTAAATCCCTCATCTGAATCTGCAACAGAGAGAGATCTCTCAAGATCTGTAGATTATCCTTATCTAGCTTGAGTGCATTCCGGTAACACTTGATAGCTTCATCATACTTCTTATCAGAACGCTGCAAAAGACCATAGACGTGCCAACCTAATATGCGTTAAGGAAGACACATCCACAATTTTCACAAAGTAACTACAGTGCATTTGTGTTACAGACCAAACAACTTGACAGCTTCCTTGAAGAACAGCACCCTTATAAATTAAGTTTTATTACTGCAACCAGATTTACTGACAGAGTTTAAACATTAAATGCTTCCAAATAAGCAATAAAACATCATACAAAATCTTCTGTTAAATCACATTCATAATATCCCCCCCAAAACTTTCCTATAAACTAAATGATTCAAAGTCTGAAGACACAGAAGAGTTATTCCTAGAGGTGTATTGTTTAACATATACTAACATGACTACACTAGAAATTTTAACACTAGAAGTGTCTCATTCTAAAAATACAATTGGTGTGCAAGTTTTACTTTACCCCACCTACCTATCTGCAACCTCACTTAGTCTCCAGATTTTACAGTAAAGGATAAATAGAGCTACACATTATTCATTGATAAAAGGAAATCTTAACACTTCTGGGCACTAAAAGTCTTTGTCAGATTCTCAGCATCTCAGACTTCCATCATAGTGTGTCATTTCACATTTCAATAGACTTCTCTACCAAGCTTTTTTTTTTTTTTTTAAACCCTGAAAAGATTTTGAATTCAAAGCTTGAAACCAACAGGTGTCATAGCAACGCATTATACTCTGTGTTTACATCAGTCTCCTAGAGTTATATTAAAAGAAATATTACTTGACATGATATACTATTTGCTACTTCAGGTTACTACTAGCTCATTGATGCAGCATCTTCCACAGTAGTAATTCTGAACTTCTTTTGATTTTCAAATCAAAACTGACTCAGAAGTTCTCTCATGAGGCCCTCCCACATGCCCCTGAAGCAGCTACACCCAGCAAATCTTAGGAAGAGCTATACATATCCTTCACTCATTTTCAATTAAAAAGACAACACAAACAGCTCACAAAGCTAATAGCCAGAAAAAAAAAAAATTAAGAGTTCTTATTCTACTGAATTGAAACAGAAGCAACTGTTCCCGCCAAAGATGCAATCATTTTGAAATAACTAAGTGGAGAACGCACAGAAAAAAAAAACCAGTGCTTTAACCTGATCAAATTAATCAAAGAAACAGAAAGATAACTTCCTTCTTTTTTAGAAAGGGTCAAGTACTGAAATTCCAGACATTAAGGTAGAATGCAGGTTTGAAGAATAAAGGGTAGGACTCCAACCAAAAGAGAAGTGTTGTAAGAATTAACAGTCTGAAGGAAGATCCTAATATACAAGAAAGATACCTTGTTTTATGTTTCTACTGCAACTCCAGTCAGTTCAGCCAGACGAATGATACAAGAACTTCATATGCATCTTTGAGACTGCTAGCAGAGCTGCTAATGCTGCCACAAGGATTTAAGACTAAACTGGAGAGGCGGGGGTAAAAACGATTTTGGATACAGTTACAGTAGTTGGTCTTATACTGTTGCTACTTTCCATAAATCCTGCCTTACCTATTTGAGTTTAAGTATTGAGGACATGGATCAGAATTAAATGTAGCACCTTCAAATACCAGCCTCAGGAACTATCGATTATTCAGATTCTTGCCTAAAGCAAGACCATTCCATCCAAAAGAATTTGTTCGTACTTGGACTAAGACAATACTTCAAGTACTTTTTTGGGCATCGCTACTATTCTCAGAACCAACTGGTAAGCTGCTTTAATCCTTCATAAACCATGTTCTTTGCCAAGCAATCAAGTAAAGAAAGGCATAAAACCGTTTGGAAATAAGTCTGTACAATAGCAGACACCAAGCATAAGAAAATATGACAGTTGATATAAGCCAATAAAGCACATCACTACCAATTTACTATAGTAAACAGCTCTGGCCAGTCTTGCATGTGTTCCTACAGTGTCCTGAAAGTATAACATGCCACTTAGTGAAACACTGAATATTGAAATAAGTGTAGAGCTCTGACCAGACCTTGATTCAAGTTACATTCAGAATGGGTCAGAACTCATTTGTAGTTTGACAAGAAAGTTTCTGCATTTCTGAATAGTTTTACAGTTGACATTTTCCCCCCAAACCTCAACATGGGAGACTACTTGAAACTGCGAAAGAATTAAGATTTTATTCTATTCATACTTAAACAAATCAGTACACTAGGGTGATGACCAGTTGTACTTTTATCATCCTCTACCACATGCCTTTTAAAAAGCACAGATCACAAAATACACCAAAAGCACTTTCAGCCATTACTGCAAGGAAATAATACATAGATACATCGCACCTCCTTGAAATCATCTACCAGAAGAAGGTGACTTTAGTGGCTAGCCCCAGCCTCTCCCTTTAATCCAACTGACAGGCATTAAGCTCACATAAAACAGAGGAAATGTAAAGACTATTTCAGAGAACTTCCCAAACTCTGCTTAGGTAGTACTGAGGATCAGTATGGTTTCAAGCTTTCTCATCAGAACTTCAGGGCTAGTCACAAGCCCTTGCAAATTCTGTAGACAGAATATTTATTAAAAAACTCAGCCTCAGATCCAAGTTCCTCATAGGTCAGAATATGAATTCTCTCTCTTGACTCTCCCCACACACCAGAGCCTTGCCATCAGGAGAGTCACATATTTGGGCAGTGACATTGCAATTGTCAGCCTCTCTTAAAGCGTGCTAACAAAAGACATTTGCTATTTGTTAAGAATATCAAAAGATAACTGAAATACTGTGGCAAACTTTCAATGCCTGGCCTGGAATTAAATCATTGTCCAGAGAGCTTCTGCTCACTAGAAAGGTAATTCTGCAGACAGATTACTCAAGGCTTGTGAGAGGATTCTCTGTAGAGCTGCAACAATACACTTGGATGCAACAAGTGGAAACTTCTTTTGCTTTGTCAGTGCTAGTTCTATGGATGCAGCTAGGAAAAAAAAAAAAAAAAAAAGGATATTTGTGCCTAAGAGGATTCAGATGAGTTTATACTTTCTCTGAATTCAGAACACAGAAAAATCCTTGTAGTTGTCTTACAGTAAGAAGAGTTTTACAAGTCAGTAAAACAGTGAGAAATCCACTAAAACTCACTACAAAAACAATTTTTCAACCTATCCACGAAGTGTCCCTTTGACCACCCCACTCCCTCAAATTAGACTTGAAAGAACACCAATTCTTCCAGTGATCCCTCCAGCATTTGTAGGCAAGGATTCTAGACAGTTTTAAGACAGTCCTGCAGATAAGAATCAGGGTTGCCGATAAATCCTGCTCTGGAATTATTTATTTATTTAAGGAAAAATAAAAACTCCCCCCTCACTTGGATTCTTTTGCTCCCCTGCTTAAACTGTGAGACTTCTTACACAGATTAAGGTTGCTTTGGTATTCCTCAGGTGTTTAGCCTTTAAGATCAGGAAGATGCAAGTCATATTTGATTGTTCTATGGCACATCTCTAGAAACTCTGATGTCCTCCATACGCTTAGAGGTTTTTGTTGCTGTTGTTGTTTTTGTTTTAAATCTCCAACCTCAAGCTCCCTGCAGGTTTAATATAGGAATAAAGAGCAATCCATTTGTGTAAGCCAGATAGCAATCAAAGTGTTTCTTTCAACTGTGATACTCTAGGAAGATTTTTTTGATGGTAAAAAAATTCCTTTTAAAACAAAATATACATCAAGATTTAATGGGAAACTTGCTCCTGAAAAGATTTTACATCCATATAGAATACATAAAGCAAATCTGAAGTAGCCTCATACCTGTGACATGACAAACAAAAGACAGCTACTCCGAAAGCTCTTGGGTAGCTGACATGTTTCACAGGTATAGGTTTTTGGAAGACAAGCTTAGAAGAGAGTGGTAGTCAACAAGCCAATTGACCTAAACCACTATTTAAAATTTAGTAGCAAAACAGATATTTTCAAAGCACCTCTAGACAGAATTTCTTATACCTGAAGAAGGAAAAAAAAGAAAACTTTAGGAAAGGGCCAGATTTTGCATGCTGTGCTTTACTTTCTGCAGAAGATAAGTATCACAAATGGTCTTTTTGGAAGAGACTTAAAAGTAAAAGGCATTATTTTATTTTTCTTAAAATTCTGTAAAATTGTAGAAAGTAAAAAAAATCTCATTTCAAGTATTTGATTACAAATTAATATTCACTATACATGCCTCATTTCAGATTTTTATATACAGACCACATTACACATTTCAAAAGTATGGGTTGATGCAGCAACAAAATCATACACACAACAGTGAGAATACAGCAAAAAAAGATCAGGTTTTGTATTACAAAGGATACAGACGTGACTCTTTACATCATTACGAAGTCCTTTACGAACAAACTCATATGCTTCTTCCTTCTTCCCTAAGCAGTTCAAGGTCAGTCCTTTCATAGCGAGCGTCTCTGTAAGAAATATCATATACTTATGTTTCTGACTTCCCATATGCCAGTTTCACAATGCAGATATCCTTTGAAGTTGTTACACCGTGAAGTTCCCCATTAAATGATAAATTTAGATCAGGATAGCTGCCTAGCACAGCTGAAGACTGTTATATGGAGGCATTTCCTTTCTTGAAACTGGTCTTAAAAGACCTTCGCAGAACATCATACAGATGTGATGAACACAGACAACACAAACTTTAATTAAATGTATTTTTTCATTAATAAGTGAGTTAACAATAAGATAAAGCTGTTCTAGAGGGTTTTTCATTACGTATTAAGGTTCCAGATAGGCAGAACATGAAAAAACTCATTGTCACGCCACAATAAACAAAAATCTTTGTCACAATCAGTTTCTTTATTGCAGGTTGCTTGCAAAACATTAGCTAAGAGGACCACATTTCCTGTTACAGTACTTTGGGGGTAACAGACCTGCTCAAAGTTGTAGGATTTCAATCAGTATTCTGAGACACACAAGATTACAAACAATATGTTGGTATGACTATTTCTTTTCCTCTTCTCCCATTCCTCAAGTAAGACTCTGGGAAACAAGCTGCATGTAAGCATGCACTATGCCTTAAAGCTGTTCCAGATTCATGGGTGGGTTTTTTTTGTTGTTGTTTTCCTTGCTAAGGGACCATTTATTTTCACCCCCTGCCAGAAGATTATTAGTCTCATTTTCATCACAGTATTCAGTTTTTCCTCTGACTGTAACCTTTTCCCCTGTGATAAAAAAGTGCCCATGATCTCAAGGTCAGTTCTAACACCTGCTTGAACTTTAATTGGTAGACCTGTCTCTAGCAGTTTTCTTTAAGAGTACACCTGAAGTGAATGTCAACTCAAAATGGGCCCTTTTTTGTTTTGTTATTAAATCATTCTACATCCACACTGTAAGAACACTGAAAGCCAGAATGATACCTTCCCAGTAATATCGGGAAGCTTGAAAAAGAATATCCCCACTGTGTGAAGGAGGGCAAGCTACTCCTACCTTCCCACACCAGGGAGATAACTGTCCAGCCACAGCAATCCATCTGTTTGTCACCTTCTCACTAAATTTTTACAATTCCTTATCTCTGAAGCTAAGTGTGACAACAGTGCAGCTTCCCATCAGATCATTTCACTGGCTTAGCTCTGCTTCAGCTGTTCATTCCAGGCTTTGCTCCCAAGCTTCAAAGCCACTAATGGCTCAGAGCCCAAGTAGTATGTGGACTGCCAAGGCAGCTAGTTGTCCTGGAAAAGTTTAAGACAGCAAGAGCAGAAAAGACATAGAAACATGTAGCGAGAGGTTATAAAAACACAAGTGCTAGTAGAGACAAGCGATTAGGTCACAGAGCCAGACAGGACACTCTGTAGTTTTGAAGTAACCAAAAAAACTTTACTTTCATCTCTAAGAAAGTAACAGAGACAACCAAGAAACAGCACACACTGATGAAAGAAGGATTAGTCAAACATTTTGCCAAGATTTGATGATGTCAAAAAGCAAAATAGTTTTGATGCAGTACATGCACACTCAGAACGTTAGATTGTTTCACGAGCAAACAAAAATTCCCTGTATCAAAAGGAAATACACCCTGAACCATGCAACAGAAATCCTGTAATGCAGTAGGACTAGAGTATCTTACTGAGGATTAAGTTCTGAGAGATGTAAATAGAACCAACATTTTCCTGCCCAGTTTCCTGCAATATTTATCAGAACAGGCCAGTCTCAGCATCAAGTAGCAACATGATTTGCAGTACAGAAAATTCAAAATACTCAACTGACAAAAAAAAAAGCAAGATTTTTAACTCCTTGGCAGAGTACCTTCACGCAATGTTCAAAAGAAGGAAGGGCTTGCTATTAAATTGGAACATAAGAAAACAATACTAGCGTTCTCACCTGGAAACCTAGAAAAGCAACTTAATTGGAAACTTCAGTGAAGTGTGCTTCTACCATACCTTTTCATCTTCCCACCACAAAGAGTGTTTCTGACTATGAGCTAGTGTGGAAATTTGGTGTGAATGCTCTACAACTGAAAATCCAGAGTACTGTTCAGTCATAAGGACAGAATCATACTCAGTGACAGGCCCCATTCTTTCCCATTAGTACAGAATAGACTGACTATACATTTAAACTCATGACAGAAAAGGAAAAAAAAACTTTTGAGCTCTGCAGTTACCTCCATGTTCAGCAAATTTTGGGTTAGAGAGGATCATCTTGCAGAACTTGAGTCCATTTTTGTACTGTTTTTGTTCATAGCATTTCTGGAAAAAAAAGGTGAATTACAATCACTGAAATGCATTTAAAAACAGAGTATCTTAACATACGAGTACAAATGCTGTAGTAATTTCAGTGAGGTAATCAGGTCACTAACAAGCTCTAGTTGAATATGACTATTCACGTTACATTGCCTTTTTTCCAGCATTCAGAACAATATCTGCCTTCATTTACATGCAGCCAGTGTTTTGCCTCATGGTCTCCACTGAAACTGAACTGTTGGTACCAAGATAGCTATTCCTTTTCAACAAAAATAGGAAAGGCAAGGCAAGTAGGAATGTTTTTACTTCAATGCTGAAATTTTCAAAATGGAGAGCCAAGATGGATATCTTGACTCCACAGAACTTTTGAGAAGAGTCACAGTCAAAGAATCCAAGCACTCCTTTCAACATCCCATTTCCTCTCTAGTGACTTCTCAGAGTAAAAACTCAGAGAGAAGACTTTGGTTGTCACTGATGCAGACTTTTGGGAGAAAGAGGGAAACCATGACCAAGTATAAACCTGTTGTGACCTCAAAAGAAATACATATACAGAGAATTTACCTGGTTATTAAAAAAATTAACCAGTAGATGGAATAGTACAGCTAAAAGCTACTTTTAATTTAGAGTATCAATTACCTAATGATCATGTAAATGGACAAACAACACTGCTTCACAGTGGAAAAATGAGAAAAAATACAAGTGAACTTTAGTTCCTCTTCTTCTTTGCAAGACATTACCTCATGCTAACAAGTCAGTCAGGTTTTAGTCACTTAGATCACTATAGCTGATCACTTTAAAACAAGTTTACATAAGCCAGTCAAAGGCATGCTTATATCAGTAAGCATGAAAATGATTTAAGGTCAGCCAAGTTATGTTCATAATTTCTTAAGTTGAAAAAAACAGGCTTAACTTGGCACCATTCGGTTAATAAGGTGTATTGTCCTGCTCTAATTTAGACAGACAGCTATTTCAAGGGGAAATTATGTAATTTCAGTTACATACTTCAGATCTTTAACTGTCTGTAATAGATCTCTCCTACTCCATCAATCTTCCAGATCAGAGGTAAAAAAATCTATATTAGATAAATACAACTTGCATTAGATAAATACAACTCCTCTGCAGTTACAATACATCATACTGCTTCTCAGGGTACAGGCAATACAGAAATAAGCTAATTACCAAGAAGTGAGCATAGGCAAAGGTGGCAAAACAAAAGTCCTCCCCCAGTCTGTGGGAAAAGGCTCAACTGCAGTTTTCAGACTTAGTTGTCTGAAATTCAGGACATTTGCAGTTAACCATGATTAACTGGAGACTAAATCATAGAATAATTTTGGTTGGCAGGAACCTTTGGAGGTCATTTAAATCGCCCTTTAACACAAAAAGGGCCAACCTTGATGTTAGGTCAGGTTGCTCTGCCTGGCTGACTTCTAGCAGAATGGCCAGCGAGTTCCCATCAGAGGCAAATAATTATCCTATGGCAATTAACATTTAAACTACAACAGCAAAAAGGCTTTGAGAATTTTCTAAACTAAGAACTAGTTTCCACATCTTTATCTAATATAATCCAGGTTGCAGCAAACCTTCAAGTCCCCTGTAGGGGATTGGCAAATTCTCCCATTAATCTGTTTTTTCTCCTTTCTCAACACAAAAAGTTTAGTATCATTTTTAAGGAGTTGTAAGAAAATACCAACACTGTTTTAAGTATGCTTTCTAAATTTATTCAGGTATTCCTAAAAAAAATAACAGAATAGTGAACATTCATCCATGATTCTACAACTCTTGCAACATTAAGTAAAACTTCAAATATATGCTTAACCATCCAACAAGCTATTTGAGTCAAGGGTGTACTTAAGACAGATTAACTACTTGTAGAAATATGTATTATCTTTGTTCTGACATTTTTTTTTTCTCCTACAGAGTTCAGTCTCAGGCCTAGAACAAGAACTGAAGCTAGATAACCACAATCAAATTTGAGATTTCTGGAAGACACACAAGATCACATTTTCCAAAGACTAACGGATGGATATAAGAGAGAAGTTAATGCTCTCTACCAACAGAGAAGCACAAGTTCAATATTTCCAGTTGTCCGGCTTGCTGATAAACAACCAGTGTACTTGTCAATGAACAAACAGGTTAGCTCAAAAACAGATACAGAGCACAGCATTTTTTGTTCAGTTGCTAGTTACCAGACAAAAGAGCAGCTGACTACAGAAAGAGAATGAATCTGTACAAAACACAACTTTATGTATTCCACTGCCTATGGTACAAGCCTTGCTGCTCAGTCAAAAAGTGACTTCCCGGCATGCCCCACCCCCAAATAAATATACATATATGTATGTGTTTGTAAATAAATTATAAATTTATGCCAATAGATTGATACATATATTTATGCCAACAACAGAAAAGGACCTTACTCAGCAATGCAAGTTATTTAACACTCATCATCAACATATATAGGTCTACTGAAAGGCTAGCAGACTTGGTCACATTGGCAAGCCCAGGTCTTTAAAGTGTCCCAGCTTCATGAATGAACTGCTTTTAAACTTCCATCTCTTGGAACTGTGACTGAGCATGCTGTGCTCCACCTGTAACTTGTTTACAGGAGACACGACCAGAGCTTGATGCCATATGATACCATCTCATTTTGTAGTACAGATGGGAATTTCATAGATGAGAAACCTGATGTCTCCATACATATTCAAGTTGTGTACTTGTCAGGACAAATATAGCTGAAATATGTTCATTAGGGTCTCTCCCATTGAATTAAGTCTTTTGGTACATCAAAAGCTAGAGTTAATGTGCCCTTTTTTTTTTTTTATAAAAAACCTGATCTGCTGCACTTAATGTGATGCTCCCTGTCACTCTTTCATGTCAATTATTTCCTGCTAAAAACTAAAGCCAAATCACGAATGTTTACACGCCTGAAACCTCAAAGGGAGATTCTGGCAAGGACAAAATACTATCCAGAACTTCTGCTACCAGATGTTCTTGGAAGGATGTTACCTCCTCTGGCAAACATCTCATCATGGTTTATTCTCTTTTTCAGCACAAACTCAGATGTAATCCACTTGCTATACAGCTAGACTAGACACAAGTCTATGCACTTCAAGCTAAATATCAAGTGCCTCTATCTAGAGCTTGAATTGCACAGCACTCAGGAACTATGATTTTAAAGCTAGAAAATACTAATAACAAGGACNTTTAATTTTTGTATTATATCTTTTTAAAGAGGAAAAACCCTCCCACCCTGTATACAGCCCAAACCCCATACACTGTTAAATATTAGCAGAATCAGAGATCTAAACAGCTTGCTAAGTCTACCTATAAAAGAGTGACTTCATGTATTGCTACTCAATTGCATATCCTATTTATGTGTAAATTACGTTTTACTATTTGCAACATCAGGTTAGTAAAGGGATACTTTTACAGACTACACTACACTAAACAAAGCATTTGGCACTTCAAGAAAAAAACGGTCTTGTATTGAGAAAAAAGCTACATTTTTAACATATTGAAGATGAA
>VXAL01006642.1:321429-349075 GCA_013399475.1 Chauna torquata | reverse complement strand
ATAATAATGTATATAATATAAATAATATATATTTTTTTGTATAAATATATATATGTATATATGTATAAAGGATCGAATAGTCTCCTGAGCTGTGAAAATAGCAAAGGCAAGGAGAGTATTAAAGTAGTACAGCATAATGCTTTCCTACTTATTTGTTGACCATCAGTTATGGCCACCGTTTTTGTGGATGGTAGTTGTTTTAGGCTTTGTTTTGCTTATCTGTTAAGATGTGTGGTCTTTAGTAAGTTTATTTGTAGAAAGGATCTCTTTACTGTATTTATTTCTCACTGTTTTTGTTCTGGTAGTGATAACCAGTGTATGCACTATGTAGTATTTTCCACATGCTGTACCCAGTTCAGTGTTCTTTTTGCTATGTGATGTAGTACTGCTGTACTAAGTATCTGATTTTTTTTCAAAGTAGGAGTACCGTTGACGAGAAAAGCCCTACTGCATCATTTTCAGAGTCTGTACCACAGCATGTAGTTAGCACTTGTTATTACTGTCTGAAGCCTTGACTTTATGAACTCTGGTTTTCTGTGTTAGCAACAGGCATGTTACGTCTTTTGTTGGGTTCAGTGATAAACAGATACATCTCTGAGATGCTCAGGCAAATATTGTGCTAGGTGGACCTTTGATCTGAAGCGGTAAGACTGTTCTTAGTAGCTAAATGTCTCTGTTTCCTGCTAGCCCAAGAACTGGAAAGAACGCTGTCTGAAAACAGGCAAATTGCAAATAAGAGGCAGGGGTTTGATTTGCATTCAGACATGTGTCTGTATTAAAAATCTGTGTTAAAAGCAGCAAGAAAAGCAAAGCAAACAGGCATTAAAAGAGACATTTTTAGACTAGCTGAGAAAGAATAAACAGAAAAGAGCTTTGGGGGGGCATAGTGCTGGTTGAAAGTGAGGTTTGGTAATGTAGTCAAGAAAACTTCTTGTCATTTAATCCTACTGTGCTGGGCCAAACAAAGCGCTTTCTACAGGCTTTGTTAATAAACAGAACTGTATTCAAGACGCGTATGATTCTGTCACCAGTTTTTCCTTCAGACAGAAAGAATTCAGAAGTCTGTTGACAAATTATTTGGGTCTAGAGGGGGGAGCAATATTAAAGTGAAATATACATTATAGCAAGCTTGTGATTTTTGTGCATCTCTCTACTCCATGACTTTCCAGCATCCGTTGGTGTTTGTGGAAGTCGTGGCACAATGCTGGCCGACTGCTAAACCCAGTTAGGGCCCCTGAGCAAAAAAGGGCTTCTGCGTGGACATAGACCTGCCTTCAAGCCAAGCACATTGTAAGGCCTGGAGCCTGTTTCTTTGATGAGCCATTTCTTTGCCTCCCATTTCTAAAGCAATTGGCAACTTAGGGTTGCTAGATTTTAGATTTAAAAGCACAGGACACCCATGCCTGTCCCAAGTGCCATATCCCATTCCCTGAAGCCCTGCTGTCCTACTGCTGTGACTTCTCCTTTCTGCCATGGTGGCTGAGGAAGGCAGCAGTGCCCTGCCCCAAGCACCTTCCACCCCATAAGCCACAGTCCTCACCAGCTCCATAGGCAGCTGCTGTGGCCGTGCAGGTTTTAAGGCATCAAAGCAAACATAAAGGAGGTGGAAGCACAGACAGCAATGGGATTTCCCATTCTTTATACTGAATTCCCGTATTCCATACATATAGGAAATATAGGGAAAGAGTGTATCCTATACACTTTTAATACAAGATACGTGCAATAGGCCCTGTAGTTGATGGTGTATTTGGCAACTGTACTGACAGGGCTGAGTGCAACCTGTGTCTTAGCTGCTGGCTGGTAGGGAGTGCTGAGAATTTGTTATTCTGTATTTTCAAACT
The DNA here is from genome assembly GCA_013399475.1 of Chauna torquata. Classification (NCBI taxonomy): domain Eukaryota; kingdom Metazoa; phylum Chordata; class Aves; order Anseriformes; family Anhimidae; genus Chauna; species Chauna torquata. The sequence goes on along the minus strand of VXAL01006642.1, from coordinate 347,234 downwards.
TAGAGTTAACTTAAAGAACTGGCCAGCAAGCATAATAAAAACTGAATCATGATCACTTTTAATCAGAGGGTTTAATGTAATAACCGTTCCTGGCTGCAGTAGAAGCTGATGTGATTTTTCTTGGCCTAACTTCTTTTTAAATCTGTTCTGTAATTTTGAGTGCGTGGTCTGCTTATAATTTTCATGTTCTTATTAGCTTCTTGGTTGTCCTCCCATAGATTACCTTTCCAAGATTTTTAAGTGTTAGATTGTATATTTGGAGTCCCAATGCAAGGATAATTTTATTATTTATCTTCACTGAGGTCTAAGTCATAGTTGAAGAGTGAGGCTTGGTGGGGACAGAGGCTGTACTGCATCTCTCACAGCGCAGCACAGCAAGCTCAGGCCTGGGAAAGCTCTTCTGAGATTGCAGGGTGCTGTTTGCTGTGGCTCTTTTGTAAATTGGATCAGCTCTGTGATGGTTCCCATTTTCTGAAGCAGCCTTTTAATCTGTCCACTTTGCCTCGTGTTCCAGGGGATTGAGCAGAGCTAGAATCAGCCCTCAGACCTAAACAAGAGGTTAGTTGTCATTCATGTGCTGATGAGGTTTGATCCAAATCCTCCGATCATCTCATTTTCAGTCTTTTGGAATATTTATCTCACCAAACCTTGTTGATGTTATATGTGCCAAATACCAGATTTTATTTTTTTTTAATCCTGTTGAATGACAGTAGCTGGTAAAAAAGATACTTAGAACACAGTGTTCTTTAAAGCATTTACAGCAGAGCTAGATTTGCTCAAATATAAAAAAGATGGGGAAAGTTACTGAAAAAAAGCAAACTTCAGAAGAAAGAACGACGTTTCAGTGCAAGCTGTGCACCTAAGGAAAACATAAAACAGTTTCAGACAGCAGAAGTTTTCAGCCGAGGTTTGAATACATTTTCATCCTCTAGCATACATAGCAGTGAGTACATTGGCCTTTTGGGTGATTATAGGTATAAAAAACAATGTTACATAAAATCTTTTTAAAATGTGAATATAATTAGGGATATAGATAATATTAAACAGATTATACAACTATTAAAATGTGCATATACATACTATATTTTAAAACATACCTTATTAGGAAGCTGCAGCCTATAAGCTTAACAATAATTGGAGTGGTTATGTTTATTAATATTTTATAACTGATGTTTGTCTTTTGTAGTGTGGTAATAATTCATTTTAAGTATAATTAATAGCAAGCTCTGATATAAAGTGGAACTTAATGTTGTTTTATGCAAACTTCTGAAATCAATCTTTGAATAACAAGTTTTGAAACGACATGTATTTTCAGCCCATGTTTTGGGAAAATACATGTAAAAGTCTACTTATGTAACAGCTTAGAATTTGGAAACAGAAGTAACTATTCCCGTTTGTTGTTATGCTTGCTGTTTTAGCCAGTGTTTGCTAAAGTCAGGGTGTATTACCATGCAACTGTGAAGAAAATACTGACAATGAAGATCTAGACTTATTTTTAAGATCATTTTTTATTTGGGGGGGCTAGTATTTTGTAAGGTAAAGAGAAGTCTGCATTTACTTGTAGAGTTGTTAAAGCGATGCTTGCAAATTTGTGATCGTTAATCCCACGATGCCCCCATCCGCAGGCTGGAGGAGAGCCTGTTCTGGAGGGAGGGTGGTCCGGAGGGACAGACGGCCAAGCCAGCCTGATGCTGGCGGCATGCTGGGAGTTGTGTTTTTGAGCAGGCATGCTGGGAGTGGGAGTTTTTCTGCTTTACTTCCCGTCTGCAATGGCCTCGTGTTTTAAGGCAAGATCTGTCTGGCGCTTACATTTGTGGACGGTGAGTTTGAAAGCTCCCTGGTAGGTGCTGGGAAGCGGACCCCCCCTGGCTGCCCACCCCGGCTCGGAGGGGCTGAGCGAAGCCGCCCTCGGCCACCGCGCAACCTCCACCGGCAGCTGCCTGCCAGCGTGCTGGTTTGCAACGGTGCCTTCCAGATCTCCCAGTAAATCCTGCACTGGCGGAGGGCTGCCAAGGGGGTTTTGTGCCTGGCTTTTGCAGGAGGGTTGCTTCTTGTAGCTATGGTGGGAGGCAAAGGGTGATTAAAGGCAGCTGTGGGTCCCCGAGGCCTTGGAAGCATGTCTCTGAGGCAGTGTTGCCGTTGAAATGCGTACTCCTTCCGTATGCATATAGATTCTTATGTATCTCTACAAATTGAGTTTCGTGGAGTTGGTAGCATCTTTGATTATTAAAAGTGATTTTTAAAAAGTCTTAAAACAGTTAAATTGATAACTGTTTCTTGTCTAGAAATGAGCTGATCTTTTTATTCTTTTAATAAGACAGTTACAGTTGTCATTTTTACGTACTGGTTTTGATTTGTGATGTGTTTGCACTGCCCACAGGGTAATTTTGTCACATTAAAAAAGTTACTAAAAAATAATTTGAAAGCAGTTAATAGGTAGTCTACTGTATATGGCTCTGTAAAAGTTTTATGTGGGCTTATTCTGCACAAATGCAATGTGACAACATCTCTCTTAGGAGGAGATAGCTTTTTTTTTTTTAACAAAAAGTTATTTTGAAGTTTCTGATTTTCGTGGAGGTGGGAGTCATGCAATTGTATAGGTTTATAGGCATTTAAAAACAAGTGTTTTACGTCTGAGAGCTTACGCAGAACTATACTATGAATTAGTTATTATTTGAATATATTGTTTTTTAACTTCACCAGTAATTCTGTTAATGATGGTTACCACTTGACTGGATAATGATGGGCCATGCTGACTTAGAATAAGTAGGAACAACTCCACTGACATCATCAGCAAAATTAGGCCTTCTGGAATTAAATCTAACATGTGCCCCCGAGGAACTAAGTCCAGGAGCGTAGGTGATGAGCATGACTTGTGTCTTTTGCCTTGTTCCTGATGAAGGAACAGTGGAACAATCCACAAGGGTTATTGTTGGCTTTCTGTAAATTAAAGCAGTCCTTAAAGTTGCTGCTGTGAGTTTGATAGTGCCTGCCAGCCTGGGGAACCTGGGGAAGGTTCAGAAGTAGAATAAAGGTCCTTCCCTCCCTCTCTAGCTCTTCCAGTTCCTGTAGGCAGTAGACCAGACATCTGGGCAAGCAAGATGCAATACCTCCATTTTTTCTGGATATTGCTATTCCTTTGTTATAGGAGAAATGGATGAAACTAAGTAGGTGAGGAAAATTGGTGAGTTGCGTAGTTAATGTTGTAGTAATTTGTTAATAAAACACCTGAAGATGTTCAGAAGCTCTTGTCAGTACTAAGTAAAAAATGATCGTGTTAGGAAACTGCAGTGTGCTTTTTCAAGGAGATCCTATTGCAAAAGTTTCGTGTGTTTGTACTCTCAGAATCAACTTTTTTGTAGAAGTTGGTAGACATATAGGATTGTGGTACTGGCAGAGATATTAAGGAGTGCTTTCTTATTTGTTGTACCTTTTCTGTGTGTATAGTCCCAGAATAATAAAGATTTAAATTTAGTCCTCTTGGTAGACCTTTGCATGCCAGTATCAATTTTTAGAACGCAATAAAACTTCATAGCATGGTTTGCGATGTTGATGATGTACAATGAAGAAAAAAAATCTTTCCTGGAGCAACAGCAATGCTAAGGGGAGCCTGTGTCCTGCAAACCAAGTCTCTCAGAAAAATAAAGAGATTGGATTTCAGAGTACCAGCTTCTCCCTCACTTTTTTGATAGACAATATTTATGTCACTTACATGTAAGGCTATCATGGGAAGGAGTATACAGGGGACATAAAGCACCGCTCCCATGTCTGACCTAACGCATACATAGAGGAGTAATTTCATGAAAGCATATCGTAGTCCCATTGACTAACCTTTTGCTACGTCACCCCGATGTTACTAATGTCCACCTGCCAAAGTTATAGCCTGTTATGGTAGTGGGTATAATTTTGCACATAGTTCTGCACATTTTGTACATTCTCTGTATAAAGTTGTGTACTTCCATTACAGATATCTTCTCACAGCAACATTTTTCTTTTGCCAGTAAGGCATGGAATGGTTGGATTTCTGCAGTGAGAATTATAGCAATTGAAGCTGTTGTCTGTAAAGCAGCATCTATAGCAGATCTTCCACAGCATAAACAAACTGTTTGAGGAGGTGATGGAAGAGATTTTTTCCAACCCTCAGCTAGTACAGTGGTGCTGATAAAAGTTTCTAGTTTAAACCAGGATTAAAACAGAAATTGTTTTGTCCATGATGATTGAATTTGTGTTGGTGTAATCAAGAACAGGATTTAGGCCTGATAAAGGTTGGATTTTATTTTTTTTAGTATTTTAGTAGAACGCTTTCTTTTTCTAGATAATAAAAGTGGTCCTTGTGTTGTCTACTTCTCATTTCAGGTGGTGAAAGAATAAGAAACAAAATGAAACCTCTCCAAAGTGTCTGGCTTTTCAGGAACCTGCTTTCCAGTTGCTACTGTCATGGTAAACTTCACAGTTCTCCTCTTCCTTCCTTTGCAAAGGAGATAGGTTATGTGATGGGACTGCACAGCTGTGGATTTTGGAGGCCAAAATCTTTGTTGGACACAGCTAAATTCACTCTGTCGTTTAATGGTTGGCTTAGGAAAAAGCATCAGGATTCTCGAGCATTGTGGAAGCATGAGGCCGTGCAGAAGTATCTGGAGACTTTAAGCAAAGAATACCAGCAGGTTAATTGTCTGCTAAATGCTGACTCAAAAAATGACTTTGAGCAAAGAACCCTGAGGAGAAGACATGCTGATCTATCCCCACTTGCAACTGCATTTCAAGAAATCAAAGAGGCTGAAAGAGAAGTCCAGGAGTTAGAAGCTATGTGCAGAGGTGAGGAAAACACATCTACTTACTCATTTCAAAAGAGTGGTTTTGCTTGTGATAAACTTAATTGCCCAGGCTTTAAGGAAAGCTTTTAAATAAGTTAAGCCATCCCTGGAACACTCTGTGGTCACGTCTGTTTCTGCGAGCTTCCATGCTTCTAAGGCTTTCTAGATCCAGCCATTTCCTTTTATTTTTACCTCATCTCTCTTCGGTCTGAGGTCTTAATACAGCCAACTAGGGAAAGCAGGGACCATCTGAACTCTCAGGGCTATGTGTCTAGGAGAAATAGTTTGGAAATGTTTGTTTTAAAGTTCTTTTTTTTTGATAGAGTAGTATGAACTGAAGGAAAAAAAATCATAAGTCTAGCATATTTGATAGATGCAGACCTCATCTGTGTCATTTAAAATGGGATTCCAACTAGGCAGTTCATTGATGCTTATTAAGCAAATTGAGAACTTTCATCATTAGGCCCTGAACGTCAGCTTCAATATAAGTGGCAAAAGTTAATATGTCTTAGAAGATATTTGAGGAGTCCTACAAGGAATAAAAATTGATGGTTATCTAAGAAGCTGCTGGTTTTTAAAACTGTGCTGCAGTAGAAGTTGGGGTAAAAAACAGGGAAAAAAAAGTTGACACTGGTTTTGATACCATTCAGGACAAAGAAAATACACAGGGAGTAAAAGAACTTAAAAATAACCAACGGTGCAACACTTCGACAAAAAAGGAAAAAAAAAACATTGTTAGAAGTGTGAGGTAGTGTATACAGTAGGAAAGAAAAATGTTGACCATTCTGCTACACCAACAGATATTAAGGTAAGAGAGGGGAACAGTGGCCTGGGGAAAATGGGGCTTACATTACAGAAGTAAAGCAAGGGCAAAGCAAAGAAGAGGAGGAGCAGAAATGGATAAAAAGAGGAGGGTTGAAGTTCATGGTGCTTTTCAGAGAAAGAACCAAGGGATGTTGACAAATCAGTAAAAGCCATATTGAAATAAAACTGGTAAAAATGTACCTGGTAAAAATTGTCTATCCTAAGAAAGGTAGAAAATATTTGTATTCTTTAGTTTTAGAAATAAATGGGTATGTTTGTGCTTTTAAAAAAAATGTGGTTATAGAAAATATTTTAATCCTCACCCCTTTCACTTTTCTTCAGTGGATAAAGAGGAAAAGGAGCAAAGATGAGGAGGGAAAAAACTGAAATCTGAAAAAGAAAAGTTCTTGGAAGCATCTGAAAGTAGTAAAAAGAGTGGAAAACTCATCCTTCGACTTAGGAAGGCTATTTTTGCATCAAAAAAATGTAATGAAGAATTTTGCTAGTTCCATAAATTATGATATGGGTGAATGGAGTGAGTTAAATTTGAAAGAAGGAAAAAGAAAGTGAATGAAAGAAAATTACAGCCAAGAAGTTAATTAAATGGAGCCCAGATATACTGTATGTGCTCTGTATTGCGTGGCTGAATTAGAATACAGGTGTCCCTTCTTCTGACTGTTCTTTTTTTTTTTTGTTTTTAGCTCCCTAACTGATCCTCTTCTCTGTAATAACTGAATTCTTCACAATTGCTGTAGGATTGTATCTTTGCAATGCTCAGTAAAGCAGGAAAATACTATCTCCCAGTTTGTCACTGGTGGTGTGAATCACTGGGCAGATTAAGTGAATTTTTAAAGGTCAGGTTTGCAGGGAGGTAGGTATGGGATGCAAATCATTTGAACAGGCTGGTTGGTTACCACCAGACCAGTCTTCTGTCTCTGGTGATAATATTTAGTCTGATAATGTTTATCTAAGCAATCTATAAGGATGCTTTTGGGGCCAGCTAGAAGCTTTCCATTCAGTACCATCTTTTGGTTGGAATTGTAACATACTGGTAGGGAAACATGTATAGCTCTTGCCATAAGTGCACAGGATGCCAGGCTCAACTGTTGATTTGCCATCTTTTATTTAAAGAAACAAACAAACGAAAAACCACACAAAAAAACAGAGAACATAAATTAGAAACCACGATATGGAGGAGCTGCCTCTGTCCTTGTCCATATACAAGGCTATACAAAGTTGGTCCAACATCCCAGCCCATTTAGTTCTTAAGACTTGCTGCTGAGGACAGGAGCGTTAACTACTGTGAACAGGGACTAGGCTCCAGACGTGCAGAGATGTGGAGCCCAGAGTCCCTATGTCTGTTGACCTTTGGGATACCTGATTCCTAGGGCAGAGTCCAGAGCTCAGGTGGTGGGAAAGGGGGGGTAGGTAGCTGGGAGCGCAAGGCAAGGAGATGCATTCAGCTACTGAGTGTCTGGATTCATGCTGTACCTGAGGCGAACCTATGGTTTGCCGTGCTGGCCATGAGGCGTAACAATGTCTCCACCTTTTTTGTTCCTTTCTTCCTTCACTCTCACTCCTGGCTGTTCAAAGCTGTCTTCCCACACCCCTCCATTTTTGCTGTTTCTGGTAATAGTCCGGTTGTAAATTAAATCCAGTTCAACTTGACAAGTTAAAATAAATGCATTTATTATTTAACCAGATCGATTTTTTTCTTGCAGTGTGTTGTATTCGTTTACTTTCTGATGAGATGAGTGACAGAGCCACTTCTCAGCTGGTAGAACAGAGGGAATAAAAATGAAAAGGAGAGGGTGCTCCCTGTTTTGGCATTGTCAAGTTTTTGACTTGACTCCAAACATCTTTCTGTCTTCTTAGTGTATAATCTTGTGCTAACTGATCAGCATCTTCGATTATTCTAAACTGGAGTCCCCATAGCAGAAAAGATTTGGAGCCTCTGCTAGCTTTACCTGAGAATGTTTTCCAGATTAGTAGTAAGCTCTAAAATGTAGGAGAGTGCAGTTTAATCACAAAATAGTAGGGTCACTCAGTTTGAAGGGGACCTCTGGAGGTTGTTTGGTCTGATGTCCTACTCAAAGCAGGTCCAGTTAGCAGGCTGCCCAGGGTCTTGTCCAGTTGAGTTTGGAATAGATCCAAGAACAGACCCTACAACCCTTCCGTGCCCCTGTTTCCGTGTCTGACTACCCTTAGGGTGAAAATAGTTTTCCTAATATCTAATCAGAATTTCCTGTATTCTATTTTATGTCTTGTTTTATGACAATATACTTTGAAAAGAGTTTGTCTTCAGCATTTCAGTATCTTTCCATGAGGTAGTTGTTCGCAACAATAAAATCTCCCCTCAGCCTGTTCTTCTTAAGGCTGAACAAACCCAGTTTTCCTGACCTCTCCTCATATGTCCTTTGCTCCAGCCCTTGGCTATCTTGGTGGCTCTCAACTAGACTCACTTCAGTATTTCCACGCCTGTCTTGTACTGGGGAGCTCAAAAATGACACAGTGCTCCAGTTGTGGCCTTCTGTATGATGAACAGAGTGGAAGGGAATCTCCTTAAGCAAAGCAAAGAGTTGAAGTGAGGTCATCTGCGTCCTGATGGCTTGAATCCATAACTCTCACATCTCATTGATCACTTGATTGGCAGAAGACAGAGGGTTAGAAACCTCATTATTATCATCATACTTATATTTTTAACGCTCACCTTAGTGAGTTGGCTGCAAGTTGTTGAATATATGGCTGTTTCTGGGCAAGTGTAGAAACAAAAATTTTTGTTGCATGAGAAATTGTAATATGGGAAGCTGAGGCACTTCTTGTCTCCAGGCATGCTTTTGATGTATTTTGTCAAATCTGTTTGTGGATTTACCCCTGGACTGCCAATCTGTGTCACATAACAGTCAGTATGTTATAACTGACAGTAACTGTACGTGGGACTGGCATCTGTTTGATGCAGACTTTGAGTCGTAAAATAGAGATTCAGAGGTAATACATCTGCTACTCATTCCAGCGCCCCTGAAAAATACAATCATTTAGTTAGCAATACGCATCCTGGCTTGGGCTGCTCTTATTTGATATTTCACGCTGGCAAAATAGAACTGCATGCACTGCAAGCTTTTATATGCTGTAATGTGTGCCTTTTGTCAGCTGTACTACCATTTGCTCTAAGATAAGTGAGATTGCCTAACATCTATTCCTATTGTTGGAATTTAGAGCTGGACAGCAGAGATGAGAAACAACTTCTAGAGCTTGCCTTAGAAGAGAAGGAAACCCTTGATAAAAAAATCGGCATGCTGTGCAGAAAGGTGAGCCTGAACTAAAGTTACACAGTTTTGTAAATAAAGATATCAGAAAAATGTTCCTTTATGATCTTACCAATAGACTGTGACACTTGCATTTAATGAAACAGAAGTCCAGCTTTTCTATTCAACCTGAAAAGACATGGCAACATTAATTATTAGTAAGCTTCTTACTGATAAATGCATCTGAGAAGCTTGTTGTTTTAGTCATTTTTGCTTGCTTGCTTGTCTGTCTGGAGATGCTGAAGGGGTAATAAAGCTCTGCATCTGTGCTATTGAGACCTGGCGTGACATCCTAGTAACTGTTTGTGGCAGCAGAGCATACATTTTTTAAAAGGTTTCTGATTGAATCTTTCAGTCTTTCATTTTCTCTTCAGCTGACAGCACCCCGCAAGTGGGGACACTAATTATAAGCAGAGAAGCTGAAAAAATTCAGTGGAAAGCTTTGTGTTTGGTCTCATTTCTGTGTTTAGATTGAGATAATGGGAAATGGGACCTTCTGAGAAACAAGATCGATGTCTCTGTGAAAATTAGCTGGGTTGTAGCTAGTAATTTTGTATCCATAGGTAGTTGGGGCTGAAGTGGGTGACCTGGTGCCTGACTCTGTGGGATCAGCCGGCTTTCCTGTGAATGTACCAGCATACCCCATTTCCACACCAACTGCGCTGAGCTTCAGCAGACATTGGACTTGGACGGTTTTTAGTTCTACTTACTAGTCTGCCAATAGAAATCTGTGGTTGTATGTGCTCAAGCCATGGCATTTCTGAAGGCTGGCTGTAAACTTGATTAAAAGGAGGTACAGAGTCATGAAAGAGATAATGACATTCTTTTCTTTTTTTTTTTTTCCTTTTCTCTTTTCAGCTTTTCCAGCTTCTAGTGCCAAAGGAAAAATACGACAAAAGTCATGTTATATTAGAAGTGACAGCTGGCAGAACAACTGGAGGTCAGCAATATCTCCACAGTAAAGATTACTCCAAACCTCCATCCAACTTTTTAAGGCTCTTATGGGTTATTCTTAATGCATTTTTACACTTTAGTAGTATAAATTAATACTTTCTAAAGAACAGTATTAATCTGTGTAATGACCACAACTGCAGTTGCAGCTAAATCTAAAAACTGGTGGCTGCCATTTTATGAACTGCTATTTATGTTGTAGCGCCTTTATATTTTTAGGTGACATCTGCCAGCAGTTCGCAAAAGAAATGTTTGAGATGTACCAGAACTATGCAGACTATAAATGTTGGACCTTTGACGTTCTGAACTACACGCCGGCTGAGATAGGTACGGTAGTTCTTCAGACATTCCACCAAGACAATGAAATTAAAAGCTGTGTTTCTCTGCTATATTTGTCACACATTATTTGTCTCTATAGGTGGGTTGCATCACGCAGCTGCTCATATTTCAGGAGACGATGTCTACAGGCATCTGAAATATGAAGGAGGGACTCATCGAGTCCAGCGAATCCCTGAGACAGGCCTGTCATCGAGAATGCAGCGTATTCATACTGGAACAATGTCTGTTATTGTCCTCCCTCAGCCAGAGGAGGTAAACTAACTGTTAATCAGAGCAACACGGAAGTGTAGCCCCGCTCATCCATTTTGGCATTGGAGTAGGTGTTATTTGAAACCATGTTACTGTTACTGTTTTGGGATTTTATTGATATGCAAGTGCTTTGTGCAAGTCCCAGCAAGTGAACCGCAAGTTCTGTGACTTTGGAAGGCAGTAGTCCTTGGCTCCGTACCTTACATGTTTAAACAGATTACCAGAAGCAACTTTACAGATGTTTGCTGTTGCCTGAAATGGCAAGTAGATCAATGAGTGTTCCAGTCCCAATGCTCACAAAACTGACTAGTTAGCAGTAAGCCAATTTTAAATTACATCTTATATTAAGACGGGGAATATATCCAAGAAAATATTCGGTGTTGCATAGTAATGCGATTCAGCAAGTCCTTTAATTTTTTTGGTTCGTTTAAGTGATTGGTATCATTCTCTGTTAAATCAAGGACAGCATGCTTTGAATTTGAATGAGTGTGTTGGTTAGTCTTTCTGAGATTTCACTGATACAAGCAGTTCTCACTTAAACCAGCAATTTGCACATAAAATAACCAAAACCAGATCTTGAAGGCTTTCCCTGCAAGTTCTCCTGCTTCCTTGTAATGCTTTCCTTGCAACGTTGATCAGATCTGAATGTTCCTTTCCTATCCACTGAGCTCAGACTTGGTCCAGGTCATCATGGACTCGTGTTTCCAATGCTACAATCCTTACTGGATACACCCAGTTTTTCTTCAGTTAGATGTTTTTAAGCACTGTTGCAAAAATCATTCAGGCTTGACTCATTGATCAAGATTCTTGTGCTGCTAGTTAGAAGTAATTTTGATGATTTGCTTATTTCTCAGTCTCCCTGCCAAAGCTAGTGGTTTTACAAAAAATTGTTGATCTTAGTTTGTTTCCCATGCAGACATACCTTGTTTTCTGAAGGACCTTGAGTAAGAGATTGAAAAAATAAGTGGAATACTTAGAGTTACTTGCTTTGCAGAGATACTTGCTGTTGTGTTTTTTTTTATTTTTTAAGTATAATGATTATAGCTGTTACCTAGGAACAGTTGTAAAGGCGCAGGTTTTTGAGAAGTGATTTTTTTACTCTGAGTATCATTGAAAAGACATTCAAAATACTTTAGGAGGAGCAGAAAGTAGTAATTTTCTTTGATTCTAGGTTGATGTTAAAGTGGATCCCAAAGATTTGCGTATAGACACATTCAGGGCCAAAGGAGCAGGAGGGCAACATGTTAACAAAACTGATAGTGCTGTGAGACTTGTACACCTTCCCACAGGTGAGTCTGGCTGTATTTCGTGCTTCTAATCACCCTAAATCTGCATCCTGAAGTGAAAGCTTCTGATTCTGCAAATTGTCATTTACAGCGAGTTTGCATGGTTGGGCCTTATACCAAAAAAGGCAGTAGCCCCTTCTTGTTCTGCCTGTCTTCTAGCAAGGAAATGTGTGAGAAGAGGAATATGTACTGGTGGCACAATGGTCTACGTGTTGCTATTATGCCAGTTTTGTTTTCAGAAGGGTTGCTTAATGAATACACTGTCTTTGAAGGATGAAGGAACAAATGGAGGGTGACAGGGATGGGATGGAAGATGTAAATAATGCGTGCTGACTGCTTCAGGAGTAATGGTCATCGGCAGCCTCGCTGCAACCTGTGTAATTACAAGACTGAGGGGAAAAAAAGGAGATTTGAAGATTTTCATTCAGTGCTAGATAATGCTATCATATGTTCAATAGGAAAGAAGACGTACTGATGGGAAGTTACTGTATGTTCTGAACCACTCTGTCTTTCTTAGGATTTGTTTGTACTGAAATTCCATGGGCTTGTATCTGTCCAGATCAGAATCTCTTTACGCACAAGAAATTCCAGTAGCAACCTGAAAGTGGCTGTTTTGTGTATGCCTTTTTATTTCAGAAATCAAATGTGAAGTAAAAGTAAATATTAGTTTTCTTGTGAAGATCTTTAATTTACCTTATTTCATTATTCATAATTCAGCTTATGACTCTCTGGTATGGCTTTGACATCCTTTTCTGGTGGAATAATGAACTTTCCAGTCTCCAAGAGCTTATTTAGGCTAAGTCTTTTAAAACCTGTATTGCATTTTTTTTAAAACATGCTTCTGTAGACTCTGCGAATTACATTTTTAACATGTGATAGGTAACTGGAGTAAACCTGTTTTCTGGAGGCAATGTCAGAAACTTGTTTGCTTCATGAAATATTACAATATCCTCAGCTTTTCTGTAGTGCTGAGCAAAGAAGCTCCTGGTGCAGCTGTGAAGTGTTTAAAAATATACTAATGGTTTTGGGCAGTGTGTTATAATGACTTTTTATCCTACAGCTGAAAGGCCCTAGAAACCAGCACTCTAGTCAGTTTCATTTGCCTCATGTGTTAGAATTAATTTAGCTTGTTTGTTCTTTGTTATAACAGGCTTTTGATCTGTGCTCTCTCAAATTCTTTTGTAAAGGACTAGTAGTTGAGTGCCAGCAGGAGCGATCACAGCAAATGAACAAAGAAATAGCTCTGCGGACACTGAGAGCTAAGTTGTACCAACAGATCATTGAAAAACAACTAAGTCAAGAGCAGAGTGCCAGAAAACTGCAGGTGAGAAAATGTGATTGATGAAACTTGGAAAGGGTGCTGTGTTGTAGATTTGTTTCTGATTTCTTTGAGTAACAGTGGCAGAGTGAGTGACAGTCTGAGTGTGTGTGTCTAACCAGGTGTGCTTACAAAGGCGAATCTTGTGTGTTAAGGTGGTAAGTCTGCTTTAAAACTGGAAGTCTGTTTTTTCTGCTTAGCCCAGTTCAACCCCAGTGTAGACTTCTCAGGTAATGAAAAAAAGCCATAGACTTTAGCTGGAAAGAAGAGAATGCTTAGTCTGTAGCCGGAATTATCCGAAAGGCAACACTCAACATCGTGTACTGAATTCCCCCTATTAAGGCTACAGTTACACAACTAGAGCAGTAGTACAGAGTTATTCTCAGTGAAAATTAGAATCAGAAGTTGGAGTTGTATTTTAACCTGTTTCTGAAACATGATATTTGACAAGATCATACAGGGCTTTTGAGAGAAATGGGTATTTAAACAAGCCTGCCAATTCACAGTTACGTAACAGTTTTATTTGCTATAGTTTAGGTGACATTTAAAGGAAGAAACAACTTCGATAAAAGAGTTACCTCAAGCTATGCTGCAAAGTGTATTTTTCTCTTGTGTGCTAGCATTCTTTTCCCATTCTTTGCGTATTTTGCTGTTTGCAGTGCAAACTTCAATAGTGATCAAAAAGACTAAAAATACTTCACAGTAAGAGAATTCTTCATTGCTCCAAAGTTTCCAGCTTAGCTATTTAATCACTAATTTCAGATTGCATTTAAATGTATTGTTCCTGCAGATTATTAACTCAATCGTTGTAATCAGTGAGCCATTTATCTTTTGCTAATAATTTTAGCTTGAGAGTTTTCAAAGCTGCGTAAAGGACTTTAGATTTACATTTATATTAATACTATAGAAAATCAGGCAAAAGTAAATTACCTTTCCTAATGATTCAGAATATATTAAATAAATTCCTTGTTTTGAAATGTAAATGTGGGTGCAGGTGGAATTTTCAAAAGAAAGAAAAAAAAGAAGGAAAAGCTAATTGAAGCAGACACTCATCTTCCTAAGTAGTTTTTAGCTTGTAATTCTCCATTTTAAGAAAGTGTTTAACCATATGCAACAAAGCTACTTCTGGAGTTCAGTTTTAAAACTTTTAGAATTGGTTGCACTCCTGCACTTTACCACTAGAGGACTCCTCTGCGTGTTCTCAATTTACTCTTTCGGTGTTAATTTCTGACAGCCAGGTGTTAGTGGAACTGCCTTGCCCCCCTTCTGTGTAGTAAACGTTGACTGTGCTGCTTCTGTTATTAATGGTGCCTTATCTTTAGTGGGACTGCAACCCCCGCAAAACCAAAAATATCGTGTTACATTTTTGGACTAATGACATGTGTAGACGTACCTTTTGCCTTATGTGACTTTGGAGACTGATGTAATTCTTATAGCTAGAGGGCTAGGACAGAAGTGGTGTACTGGAGGATGTTAAAACTTGGTCTGATACAGAATAGCAAATAATACAGTTTAGTAATGCCACAATGTTTTAAAAAATATATGTCCTAAATCAGTGACCACTAGGTTTGTCGGTGAAACAGGCTGATCCATTCAAGTTTACTCTAGCTACGCTGTTTTAGAGTGGTTTTTGATTTAAAAAAAAGCACTATATTTTTTATATTTTTTGCTGCTTTGCTACAGTTGGGAACAAGAGCCCAGTCAGAGAGAATTCGTACTTACAACTTCACCCAGGACAGGGTCACTGACCACAGGATATCATATGACGCACGCAATATCAAGGTAACAGTTGCTTATGAGAGTTTTAAAACTTAGAGACTTACTGTAGTGTGTGAGAAAAAATGTAACCTTGTGAAAACAATTTAAAATATATGAGGAAATCACATGGCCAGTTATGCTCTGGCAGAACATGACAGATTCAAGAAGCTTACACTCTTCTGCCTTGGTGATGTAGAGTAGTGTTAGAGATGACTTGCACAGGAAATAACTGGCTGACCTGGTTCTCTGTGTATTTTTCTCCTGCTATATGAATGAAAAATGATCAAGCATGTAGTCCTCCTCAGTGAACTCTGTGAGTCCCTTGGCCAAATTTGGCAACTGAAATTTGAGATTCTTGAAGCTTACTATTAGCCAAAAGAAAAACCTGACAAAATGGACTTTTTTTAGTTAAGTCAATTTTTGGCTTAATCCTCCTTTTAACGCTGGAGTCAATAAAGAAAAAGAACTTTTTTTTATGTTTGACGTGCAAGCCACAGTTAAAAGCAACTGAAACTGAATACTTTCATTTTAAGATTACCTGATGGTTTATTTCTGAATAATCTCTACATACGGTTTGAATCTTATTTATTTATCGCTTTTTTAACAGGTATTTAAACAAATACCTAATAGTGCATTTTTGTCTAGATAAGACTCTAGGCAAAGTGCATTCCCAAAGCTCCTCTTCTGAGTAGTCACCATTTCAGAATAATACTGATGTACACTCAGTAATACTTTTGCCTGTTGTTATTTTTTCACAGGAAATTCTGAGTGGGAGAGAAGAACTCGATAAGCTAATAAACAGACTACTGGAGTTTGCAGAGATGGAGGCTCTCACTGAATATCTAGAAAATCTGCAGTCTGTAGGAGGAGGCTGCT
This sequence comes from Chauna torquata, assembly GCA_013399475.1. Taxonomy (NCBI): domain Eukaryota; kingdom Metazoa; phylum Chordata; class Aves; order Anseriformes; family Anhimidae; genus Chauna; species Chauna torquata. The sequence continues at coordinate 331,534 of VXAL01006642.1, read as the reverse complement.
GAAGACCTTGCGTAAAGTAGAAATGTGTTCAGTACAAAATAAGATGGACACATTTGTTAAATGACAGACTGATTAAAATCTATGCCTCTATTTTTCAATGTGTGCTATTACTCTTTCTTATATTTTGGCACAAACGAACTTAATGGGTTGAATTTACTACAGCTCCCCTAGCAGAAAAGAACAGGCTTTGAGAACTGTGCACATACCTTCTGTCTTGGCAGCATGGCTTTAATAAGCCAGTCCTTCTGTTGATCGTATTGCAGCTGGACAGATACAAAGTCATAAAGATGGAGCAGAACAAATACCACATAGTGCACGTTTTGTTCTGGGGACGGGAGGTGTTCCTGTCCGGGTGAAAGAACCTAAGCTCCCCTCAAATACTCTAAAATCTGGCCTCATGAGTAATACTTACTCTTATCATTTTTATCCACTGACTGAACGAACTTCCTAAATGTAGTCCTTTCAAAATAACTTTGTATTATGATGCTTTGTTTTTTTTACAGTGAATATACAAAAGCAAAGGGAGCAATCTTGGACAAGAGGCCAGAATCCTGTGCCTGTCAGCTTTCTTGCAGGCATTCTTGGGTCAGCAGAGGGTGGGTCTGGGCCACATGCTGTGGTAGAGTGTAAAAGTACTTGTTCTAGTTTCAAATTAAGTTGACAAGGTTCTGGAAGGAGTTTAGCAATGGTAACAGGCAGCTTCCTGCTTCTTGACAGAAAATGAGTTGACAGTGTAAATGTGTTTTAGCAAATAAGGTAGGTCTGGGATTCAGTTTCTGCCTTGATGTCTTTGGGAATGTGTGCCTGTCTTTGAGGGCAAGCCAGATATCTGTAGAGCACTCAGCTTTAATAGGACTTGCATTCATGTTTTCCCCTAAGCACATATTGTGCAATATACTTGCACGCACTTGTGCGTAGGCAGTGAGTAGTCAGAAGCAGGGATTAAGGAATACTCACATGTTTAACATTACACAAAAATATGCAAGTGCACTGCTGAACTGGGCTGACCTGCTAGATCAATGCTTTCTCTTTTTATCCTGCTCTTCCCAAACTACGCTGTGAAACTGCTCTGCACAGTCTTTTGAATGTGAAGAGTCCATTAAGTGTTATGATTTAAATTGTGCATCATGGTTGATTTATATCTGCACATTTATTCTGTAATCATGAATGATACAGGACTGAGAAAATATCAATTATTTTAAGAAAAGAAATTATTTCAATACTGACTTCTTTTAAATTGTGTAGTTTTTACTACTGTATATATTACAAACAACAGTTTAAGCTTTATTCAGATACATTAAGAAAGACTGAATTTGTACCAGGAAGAAAGCAGGAAAGCTGTACGTTACATGTGTGTGAGCTGTACTGAGTTATGGTGCCTGCTGGCGGCTTTGAACCTATGTATGTGTGCCTTCATCAAACCTTTTTGTCTTGGTCCACTCCTCACCTACAAGCGTAAGCCGTGATATAGGCTCTGTTTCACAGGAGTATTCCTCTCCTAAGATTATCTTCCCATCTGCAACCTAGGTGCTATTTCTGCTGTTGTTTTTTTCAATGTAAGATTTCTAAGGCAAGGACTTAATTTTTGCTCCTGTTTCATTTTGGATGCTAGCGTAATATAAATTACTTTCCCTGTAACAAGAAATATTTCAGTTTTACTTCCAAAAGTAATGCCACAAGGAAACAACAGCTGTGTTAACATTACTGCTTGTAATAAAATTATATATTCTCCTTAGTTTAAGAAACAAGTTTATTTCCAGTCAGGCTCTTTCACAATTTACCTGCCCGTAACGTCAGACAAAACAGGGGCAATGTCAAAGCAGCGAATGCATTCTTTCTAGTTCCCCAAATCCATAAATGTGGTTTTATTCATCAGGCTTTTCTACCTGGTACTACAGCTTTATTTTAAATCAGGAGCTACAAGAATTGATCGCTGCTTTGAAACACTTCATGGGAGATGATAGACACAACCAATTCATACAAATAAACAGCATTAGCTGAAGAAGTGTACTCTTTTTCTTTTACCTTTTGGGCTTTATTTGGCATTTCTAACGTAGATTCTACTTGGACATCTGGAAAACTTCTTTACCTTTAACATAGTAGCTGTCAAAATGGCAAGGAGAAAGATTAGAAGTTTTCAAATGAAAATGCTAATAGTTACCACCCCCTACCCCACCCCTGGAATTCAGTTTCAGACATCATTTCCCAAAACCTAGCTACAACGTAGGTACCGGAGACCTCTAGCACTGGCTACATAAATAGCATCATCTCTTTGCACTGGCCACGAAATGCGACTTATTTCACATGACAGGAAGATGGATCCGATCTCGCGAGCAGAGCGTGTCCACTGCTGGGGCTGGCGTACCGAATGGGATGCCTTCAGGGAAACGGATCAGCCAGAAATGCTTCCTTTAAAGAAAGAGATCATCCTTACAGGCTGTGTCGTAGTAAAACACCTATTTCATCACTCCGATCCTACCTCTTCCTGGTAGCCACACTATCTCTCTTCATGACTTTCCTCTTGGTACTAGATCAACGCCTCCTTTGTAGCCTCAGGTTGTTTCTACATCAGATGAAAGGCAGGACTGCTGAAATGTAATGCTGTCTAAATAGGTACGAGTGTACTCTTACAGTGCTCTGCTGAATTACATGCACACTTTTTGAACATATACTATTAATCATAATTGTAGAATAAATAAAGCGTTATGGAAAGAAACACGTAAGGTTTTATGATAGTGGAAAGATGGATTTTTACCCTCTATGTAAGTAGAACAGCACTGGTATCTTATCTTGATTACTTTCAATTAATCATCAATGGAATGCAAATGGGAATGTCTCAGAAATCCTGCCACTATAAATGAACTTATTCCCTTGAAGTAGTGAGCTGCTTGTTATCATTTAGTTAAAAGGAAGAAATAACCTAACACTGTTAGCAATAAAACACATTTTGTAGTCCAGCAGAGCTGTTTGCTGAGATCTTATTTTATTCCAGCTGCTTAGTAAAGCTGAATAGATTTTTCACTTCGTGTAAAAAAAAAAAAAAAATTTGCCAAATGATCACACTGACAGTAAGATTTTCCTTCAATACAAGAAAAAAGTGTTATTGTGTAATTGACACAGGTTTCCCACCTTTCACAAGTGTGTATTTAACTCTCAGGGCATTGCTTGTCATTCTTAAGACCAACAAATAGGAAGGCTACTGAATAACAATCTGTTACCATTGGGAAGTTTACATACTCAGATATAGTCTGAATGTTGCTAAACAGTAACCACAACAAACCTTGACTGGATTCTGTTAAGAATTTAAAAATTAACAATTTTAACCCAGGTCATTTGTTACTTATAATTGATGCACCCAATAAAGCAATTTCCAGCAACTGCTTAATGAGCTACTGGAGAGCACCCAGACACTATACTGGTGACCACAAACTAGAAAATATTTCTTCTAACAAGCACTTTAATACTTACACAACTATTTTGGTTTATATTTACCCCAGGCCCCATTTTTAATAGAATATGCACCCATAAATCTCTCAGGTTGTCCTAAAAACCTTGAATACATGAACAACAGCACTGTAGATCATTCAGATGAAAGCTTTATTTGGTATTTTCATATAAACTCCACTTCAAGAGCTCGCACTATTCTGTCATTGCAAGTGAGAATTTGTCAGAGAGCAGAGCTGTTTAACTTTGCAGACAATGCTTACAAAGTAAAACAAGTGCTTTTGAACTACTCCATGGTTCCCCACTGTACCTTCAGTAAAGCAAGTGATTAAAATCCAGTCTTTAGCATATGGTCTGTATAATGGTGTCTGCTGGTTCAGTCTATTTCTACACATACAGGCAAAACCAAATCTGCGTTTGCTGACGTTCTCCGGGAATCCTCTTGGGCAAACTTACCCTTTTTCAGATTATTTGCAACATTGTTTTTTTTTCTTTGTACAGAAACTTTTATTCAAGCTATATCCCAAAACATTTCACAAAGCTAGATTTATTAATCACACAAATGGCTAACACAATTCCTAAGTTAAGTAGAAGGTATGAGGACTCAAGAGGTAGATACAAGAGAGACTGAGAAGATGTGGCTGACAAAACAGAAACAAAGGATTGCTGCAGCAGATAGCTGAAGGGATACAGGCAGCTTTTGAACCAACAAGTGCAAGGATTTAAGGGCTGCTAGCCCTGTACGAGGAACGGACTGAAACCTCCTTCAGGAAAACAAATTCTCAAGAAAATCGAAAGGGCACATGTAGTCAGTCTTAGAACAGCTTGAGTGTTGCTGGAAAATAGCTGAGGTTCTACTTCTCCAGTGCATGACGCAGGCAGGCAGCAGAAGCACTCTGTGAAAGCCGGGATGCGGAGGTACGGTGGCCTACACACGAGAACAGCTTTCCGAAGATCTCAGTAGAGCGGGGGACAAGGGGAAGGTGTACACTAGAGATGCGGCACAGTGGTGAGATGTAGATTTGCATATACAGGAATACTGGAGGAAGACGGTTTGAGGAAGACACCAGTAATAATAAAAAAAGTACCAGAAAGGGGAGGCACAACTCAAAAAAGCAAATCAAGGAAGCCAAGCAGCATTCGATAGTTTTTTACTCCCTTTCTGAGATGCCAGAAGATGCGCTGGGCTAACATTATTTTCTGGGGGAAAAGAGGGGAAACGCTTTTATACGTGCACAGGTAGTAAATTTAACTCAGATCCATGTCATGACTAGCCCTCCCATCTTCTCAATCTGAATATTTGGTTTGAATGATGCTGCAGCACAGACTTTGTCTACAAGGGTCAAACAACAGCAAATGTTTACCATGCTGGGAAAGTCTGGATTTCAATCTGCAAATTCCCAGGTGAAGGGCTAAAATTTGGCTTAGCCTAAGCAGGAACGAGGATTATTCTATAACCTGGGTTGAACTGAGCAGGTGGTCTCTGCACAGCTCCTGTCACACCGAATCACATGCCAAACAAAATCACCTTCTCTTTTAGTCTATGCAACGTACTTGCTTCTAAAAGCATCACCTACTTCAGGCAGGCCCTACTGTAAAAACACACACACCAGAGACAGGCTGTGAAATTCTCCTTCCAAATAGACAAGACAAGTGGAAGATGATGCAAGAAAATAAAAATACAGTGCAGTGAAGTGACTTGCTCAAATCCACACAGAAGAAATCACCATCAGATTGCAGTGACTCCCCCACCATCCCTTTGTCTCCAACTACCTTTCTCATAATGCTAGTAATGTCTATGGCAGCTATAAAGCCAAGGATGTAGTCCTAACTCAAGGAGCTTGCAATAAAAGCAGGCAAGCAGATAAAAACATGCTGCATGATAGAAAACGGATTAGTCAGAAAACAAAACACTGTTCTTCTGAAAACACTGTTCTTCTGAAAAAGGAACATTCCTTTGTCAAAAGCCAGTGCAGCCCAAGGAAGGATTAGCAGATGAGGAGCATAACTATGATAATACCTAGAGGATTCCTATGGCAAATTCCAAAAGCAAAAGATTTTGCAGGGAGATAGCACAGAAGGGAGAGAGCGCTCTGCTGAACAGATGTCCTGGAACACCAGTGTCTGCCTTAATTCTTATACAAGACTGTATTTTTATATACAAGAGAAAACATTTGGTTTAGACACACAATAAGGATGTCAAATGACAGCACAGTGCAAAATTAAACAGTGGCTTTCTAAGTATCACATTTGGTTCAGCTGGCTCTTATTACACTTGAGGGCCAACAACAAACTGGTCTCTCTTCAAACTGACTTGCAGAGGTAGTGGGGAGAGAAGTGCTGTATTTCTTGTGAAATCCCGGCTTTAGAAGTCACATCAGCAAAAGCAAGAGTATGTTATTTAATCCAGCTTGACTAGCGGTGAACAAAGAAAACATTTAATTTCTTTTTTCCCCAAAGTAAACAATTGCTTTGGTTTATCTATGAAATTCAGTACTTCACAAAGACCTTTGGTTCATATTACTACTAACAGCAGCTCCTCCAGGAAACAAGTTTTGAACGCTTCTATTTTCAGATGTTTTTAAACATCTGCTTAAGCAATTTAGTTACAGGTATCTTAAATCACTGCCTATGACAACTTCGATATGACAAAACATCTTTTAAGAAAAGATGCTAATATTTCGGGAACCTCACTAAAAAGGGTAAGATGTCTTCTTCAGAGGATATTAAAAGTGGAGCCTACAGAAAAAGAGCACTAATAAGTACTAAAATCATTTTGCAGACATCAGAAAGAAGTGAATATACTTCAGGCTTGGAGTAGCAGGAGGAAGATGAGTACAGCAGGGCAAAACAAATTCATAAGAAAAAAGTTTCTTGAAAAGAAAGCACGATCAGCTGCTAACTCAGCAGTTGGCATGGCAGAGGAGCAGAAAGAGCTGGTTGTACTGGTAAATCACAGGGCACCTGTGGCAGACAGCATGATGCAATTGTGTGAAAGGCAACTGTGATTTAGAGATGTATTGAGAACTATTTACAATATGCTAAGGAAGTATTAGTGGCATCACGCACGGCCTTAATCTGGTTGAATATACACCCTAGGCAACCTCAGACTGGAATGGAGGAAGAGAAATGCTGGTAGAGCACTGTTTTTAAAGAAAGTGCTTAATATGTTTATGAAAAAGAAACCTGTCAATCTCTCCCTGGTACAATGGAGATTTCTGTTCTAGCCTTGCATATGAGGTCTTTCATGCGGAGTAAATGTACATATTCCTGCGTCTAGGACTGTGAGAGCATCCAGTAGTCATCCTGCAGCTTTAAATGAATATGCAGAGCTAGATATGACAGAAAAACGTTCAAATTTCTCAAAAAAAACATCAGAAGAAATACAACCTCGAAAAAGAAGCCAAAGAAGCTATACAATTAAATTCACATACAGAAATACACATACAGAAAATTTCACAGAATAGAGAAAAAAAAGGACCCTAGCTTCCTTTGTAATATGTGATAGAGCAGATTGCCACTCCTTCGTCAGCTGATCCGACAGATCAGGTCATTTTCTCAAGGCAGCTCAAGCTCAGCAGTTACCAACTATATTTGCTGTAGTTGGACTCTGACAACTGCCTTAACTCTATCTACTTTCTGTGTCTGACTGACACTCTGCTGAGCAAAACACTGTGAGCTTTAGAAGTGGAGACAAGTTGTTGGATGGTTTCATGATTTGAACCTTCATGGCTCACTTTTTCATATCTAGAGAAGCAGGAAGTAGAGCTGTCTTCTAATGCAGCCAATGCATCTTGGTGATGCTAAACAGAGATGAATCCCATCAGATTAAGAAATCAAACTTACAATCCTTAAGAAAATGTCTAAGTATTTACATTGTCAACTTCTAACAGCCTGAGTAGCCAGCTTGGACAGTTCAGCCATCAGCTCTACCTATTCATCTTTTGTTTTCCTCTCCTATTGCACTGGGAATGAGGAAGCTTCAACATGCTTAGCCCCTCTCAGCTTAGCTAACACTGTCTGCAACTACTCAATGGATTCCTCTTATCAACAGAGAAAAACCATGAGCCTCAAAAAGGATGCTGTATGCTGTAGCAGGGCAAGAATTTTGGCATATTTTTTCATGACAATATTATGCAATTGTTTTTTACAGGGAAAGAGCCAAAAAGGAAACAAAACCAAAAAAAAAAAAAAAAGAAAACTTGATTTGTAAAAAAGAAAAATTCTAATAGAGACAACAATAAAGCAAAATACATCAGGAAGAAAGCACAGAAGAATCTACTCCAACAGGGGTGGCTCCAGAACTGTTATTAAAACATCAGATCCATCAGGTTTAAATCTTCTGCAGAGCTCTAACAAATTTATCATGCATGTACACAGCTAATTTATTTTACAATGCCATTTGAGATGAGTGGCACTGATGTGACTAACTCCCCTAAGAACAGCTTTCAGTTTATCTACTTGAAATGTTGGAACTCTCACCACCTACGTTTTTGTAAGCAATTAGCCAAATGTTAGTGAGCACAGCACTTTTACTCATTATTTGGGAAACTACTCCACACAGGTAATCTTGGGGGATGATTTTACTCTCTAGTACATGCCATTGATCCAGTTCCTGTGTAAAAATAAAAGATCTGTATCATTTTCCCCAGATCAAGCATTAGTTCATTGTCCCATACCTAGAAAAGGAGTAAAAAACCTGACACAATGTATTTAAAACAGCATACACAGAGCAAATCGAACTTAGATGGCATGGTTAAAATACAAAATAAAACTATTTACAATATTGCATAAGTAATATAACACAAACTTCCATTCCAAAAGCAATCACATCAAAATAAAATAAAAAAATATTACAACTCACATATGTTTTAATACCTATAAATCCTTAATTTCTATCCAACATTTTCTTTATAAAAGCCTGTTTAAAATATTAAACTTTTGATTCTCTCCAGCTTAAACAGAATCTAATGATTTGTTAGGTATTACTGATCACTTAGTCTTTGTCTTAAGTTTCTGGATTTTCCATTTTCAAATTTCCTCTTTTTAAATGTTGGCACCCCTTCTGTCAGATCTCCAAGGGAAGTAACTGTCTTCTCTGTAAATATCACTTTGGCATCTTCCGGAACCTCTAGCACTGGAGGTGGTATATTGTCACTCTCTGTACTAGGAAGCTCCAGGTCCACTTTTTCTCTGGTGGAAGAGAGGGAAGCATAAAGAGGTTAATTTACATGGAGAAAAGAACATGGTGTGCTACAGACAGTAACATCCATACCTAATCATCAAAGCAGCTTTGAGCTAGATGGGAAGTCTTCTAGCCAAGATCATCATCATGACAGGGATCAAGAAAAAAGTTCTTTATTGCTTCTGCGTGAGGTGGCATAAACAAAAAATAGGCCTCCGTTCTGTTCTGTGCTTATAGCACGTCCCAAGTACTCATCATGTAAACAGCCATGTAAAAGACAGCAGGGCTGCATGTGTGTAAATTTAAGAATGTTGAAAGACAGTGGCCAGTGAGCAATTAGCAATGGTTCACTGCCAAAATGCTATTGAGTAGTTTTCCTCAGGTGTCCATCCTTGAGGCTCCGCATGACAGAACAGAGAACAGGCTTACCAAATGAGCCAATGACCCAAAGCTGGGAGAAGCAGCTTCATAGGACAGGATCACAGCTAATAAACAAAGACATTGTCTAAAAATTACCAGCCAGTTTTAAGGGGTCAATGGCAAACACTGCGTTCAAGAAGAATAAACCGAGGCATGAACATAAAATGGAGAACAGCTGAACAGTTTGCAGAAAATGATCCAGACCACAAGACCATCAGAATCACAGCAGCAAAACACTACTGCAACGAGACGCGCTCACAGGACACACTGTGTTCCTGGCCAATCCCTGCAAGAAATCTTTCAGCACTGCTGAGCGTTAGTCTGGTGTCAGCTTGCGTACTATACCAAATTTTGGGTCCTGTGCTTCAAGGATCAGCTCAAGCACCTGAACAAGAGCCATGGGAATGACTGCAAGTCCAGAAAATGTGACTGTTGCAGTATCCCTAAAATGTAAACCTCCTGAAAGCATTTAGCACTGTGTCTAGTCTCAGTTGAAAGTAAATAATGAACAACTGCATTTGTCTCACTTACTTGTGTGTTAAAGCACAGGCTGATACGTATATAAGGTTCAGTAGCTGACAGCACTTTTTATAGGACAGTGCATTCTAAAAAACTGAAAGAATTTACCAGCTCTGGAGTCAAGGAGTGGTTAGCTGATCAAATAAAGGAGGTGTTATGCGAACTGATCGAGCGGCTTTGTCATCTCCAAGGAAGTGTGTCTGTGCTTAATTTAATTAAACAGTGACAAAACTGTATCCGCTGAATAATTGAGAACTGAAATGCTGTATAATGGGTGTGAGAATGAAGGGAAAGATTGATTTCCTTCTCCCAAAACTAATTTTTGGGAGACTCCTAGAGGGCACCATAATACAAAACTGACCATAAAAGACAGTATGCTTCAGAAGAAAATGAGCAACCTCAGGCATCATGCAGTAAAATAAAACAAAACAAAACAAACACCCACAAAAAGCAAACAAACAAACAAAATCCTAATCAGATGCATGTCATGAAAACATTTGTAGTGCATCAGCTGGACATGGGAGAGAAAGATAGCTT
>VXAL01006642.1:278311-300897 GCA_013399475.1 Chauna torquata | reverse complement strand
CGCTTGTTGGCCGGAGAAGGTCCCTCCTCGGCTGCCTCTTTTTCTTAAATAAAAGTCGTACCGGTTTTGTGTTCGGCCCCGCGGTACTGCGTGGTGTTTCCCAACACTGCCGCGAGGGAAAAAAGAAAAAATCTTAATTCGTCGGCTAAATAATCTTAACTACAACCTTTTCGCTACCCTCGCACCAAGGGTGGAGGAGAAGGCTGTGAAGTGAGTCATGAATTTAAGAGGCCCTCTGCTTGTTTATTGCAGAAACGGGGGGTGGCTAATTCAACATGGGGGCAGTAAATGAAAAAAAAAAAATAGGTGCTTAAATTCATAATAAAAAGGATTAAACAGAGGTACCAGTGCATTCCCCCCCTTCCCCCAGCCTGCTATAGAGCAGTCTTAAAAGGAGAGGGGGAAGTAATTTTGCTTTTTCCTGAAGGGGAGGGCTTGTGGTCAGACTGTCATAGCTAACTGCGGTAGTTATGCATTTGTCAGCATTTCCATTATAAGTGTAGTTTTTATGTAATTTACAACTCGGTTATAAAAATATGCGCTGGGTTGAAACTTGGTCAACGTCGTCTTCTCCAGAAACATCTTTTAAGCAAATTTTGAAACGATTCCGCGTAGATGCGAAGTGGAAGTCCATGGGAGGTGCTGGCTTTTTGTGCTTCGCTGAACTTCAGAACTTAGCTGCTCACGCACATAGGCGCGTTTACGGCTCTTAGCCCAAAGTCGATTTTTGCTGTCGTCGTCGTTTCCCCCTCCGCTAAGCACACTAAGTGAGGGAAGGGTTTAAAGGCTTGGCCTCTGCAGGTGTTGGGGTTGCCGTTCGTGCGTTAATTAGCTCAACTTTTTTAGACACTTTGTGAAGCCTCTTAACAGAGGCTGCGGGGACGATGCAAGGCGCCCACCGTCCGAAGCGTCGTGGGGTACTGCACGTCTGCAGAGCTCGGGCAGCCTGTCCGGCGCAACAACGCGTCGAAAGCCCCACCGCTGCAGACAAGGCGCCAGCGTTAAAATGAAAGCAGAATATGGTAACTTTGCTAACAAGGCTCTGTGGGATTTTTATTTTTGTGGTTTTTTTTTTTTTTTTTTTACTGTGCCTGTGTAGTTGCTGCTTCTGAGATGGGGAACAAGCGCGGTATTTAAGCGGTTTCATTTGTCTACCTCTGTACATACGTATCCCGTGAAACGTGCCTGCCACCCAGTGGATGTAGTCGATCTGCGTATACTCTTATGCTATTCTATACATTTGCTACCTCTCTCTCCCCTGCAAGTTTGGACAGTGAAGTGCTCAGAAGGTGTGAAATGCCAGGCTCGCCTGTCTGCACCAGGCTGTACGCTCGATGCCACCTGCCGTGAGGTGACCCATCCCTGCTCTTCCCGCCCAGCTCCCGTGATGAGCCGGGGTGTACCGCTAAGGCAAGCTGCACGCGGGGGCTCCCCAGCCAGGCAGAAGTGAGAAGACGTGACGCGAATGAGGCAGATGATCATACAGAGATGGAGAGGCATTTTCATGCCTGAGGTAGTTGGAGAATTGGATTTTGTGGCCCCTGCCTTTCCCATGGGATTTCCACCAAACTTCACGATTTCTCACGCGAGCCATTTGTTTTTCTGGGTGCCTGACCCGGGCCTTGAGTCTGATTTGCAGTTGTGCTGAACTCACTGATCTGGAACAAAAGTCAATGGCTGTTTGTTCTCAACGTGCAGAAAATGTTTTGTAGGGCTAAGCGTGTTAGAAATACAAGTCTTGATCATCAGATTGCTCCCTTAGTGTCCACAGCTTTTTACGTGTATTTTTCATATCTTAGTTTCCTGTCTTCAAAAAATTGTGGATAACAACATCCTTTATCTTATGAATTACTGCAGTGATAACAGCCATAAAAGAACATAGGAGAAAAGAATTCATTCATTCTCTGGTTTGATGGTGCAGTAATGCTCTAAAGAACCAGGGCAAAAAGAGAATTTATGTATTAATTATAACAAAGCTTCTGTCAAGAAAAAAATGTGACCAGGTCAGTCACAATGAGAGATTGACCTCCATGCATATGACCACTAGGAGATGGCTTTAATTACCATAGGCCACTTAGTTTTAATAAGTCCTAAATTCTGCAGTGTAATCACATTTTTAAAACTGCTTTTACTGTGTAATTTCCTAGGTTTTCTTTCCCTTAGGAAAAGATAAGATAAGCAGATAGGCAGCCTAGGGTAGTGTACGTGTGTTGCCATCCTTCCTCAGCTGGATTACCGATGTAACACACGGACTCTGTGTGAGTTCTCCGTTGAGCGTGACCGATAGTGGTAGATCGTGGCTGCGTGTAGGCCAGCAGGAGAGGATCTGTTATGCTCTGCCAGTTTGTTTCACAGCTGTTTGCAGACAGAGAATGGCCAGGCTCAGAAATCCTGGGCTGTGTCCCAGACTCCAGAGGGGAGTGTGCCATTGGGACCTTGGATTTTCCTGGTCTGTCTGTGTCCCTTCTGTGCCATTTCTTGTCTCAGTGCTGACTCGTTCTCACGCTGTCTCCTTGCATCTGCCTTCCTTTTCTCCTCCTTTGCTTCTGTACATCCCATCTCCCTGTTCCCAGTCTCCTTGCACAGTGCGTTGTGCTTCCTACTCCAGCCCTTTGTTTTTTTCTCTTCCTATTCTCAAGGCATTCCGTGCCTGTTTGTTCTCCCTACCCCTTCTTGTTGCTCTTCCTGTGGAGGGAGCCTACTCCTCAGCTTTTCTGCTGTGCCCTTTCTGCTTCCTTGCCCTCTGTGGTTCTTGTGTGAAGCATTTTCCTTGGTCAATCTCTGTGGTGCTGTGCAGCGCCGTGCTGCTGTGAAGACCCATGGGATGAGGCAGTGAAAGGACAGGTGAAGAAGGAGTACAGCTCTTGTCCAAAGTGCCTGGCACCTTCTTGGCCTCTACTGGCCGCTACGTGGAAAGTCTGGAGCCTGCTCCCATTCCCTGTTTTTGAAGATGCTTATCTGAGCTGCAGCCCTGTCCTGTGCAGGAGCTGGCAGAAAAGTTGCTTAGTTGTTGTGGGGATGGCCGATGTAGTCTGATTGGCATGAGGAGCTGTGAAGAATGTGGACATGGCCTAGTGAATATCAACTGAAAATGCACAATGTGTAATTAGTCTTTAGCACTTTGACCAAAGGTGTGTGGGTTTTTCATGGAGGCAGCAAAAGGCGTACCTTCAGTGTAGCAGCTCCAGCCCTCATGTCAGGTTTCAAATCAGTTACCCGAAGCTGAAAGGGCACTGTAACCTTCCAACAAGTTTGCCGGCGTTTTCTGTTAGCATTGAAAGACAGCATTTTCCCCAGCTGAAGTATTTTGGCTGAGGCTTTCTGATCTCAGTCTACCTCTTTCTGCACCCCTCCCTCAGAAGCAACCTCTACAACACACGGAACAAAATTTAGCCTGGGGCAGACATTCAGCTTGGAAAATTTCAACCCAAATAGTCAAAGTCTGGCCAAGTTACAAGCAGCTGAAAGCAGCATCTTGAATTGGAAGTCTTCAGCAACTGCCTAATAGGCAGTGCTACAAGCTTCATCAGTACTAGTGTATGTTTATGTACATTGAATTACACTGCTAAATTAGAATATTAATTAATAGCTTACCCAGTCAACTAATTGGCACCCAGTTGATTCTGGTGTGGTTTTTTTTTTTTTTTTTTAATAGTGAGCCTAAAACTTTTTGGTTAATCGTACAAATGCTTTTACTTACTCATATTATTCATTGTTGTTTTCCTGGCTGAAAAATTGCAAACTTTAAAATGGAGCCTCTGAAATAAATAACAAGCTGTGGCTTACTTGTTCTGAGTCTTTCAGAATGACTTAGCAATTGTTAAAGACCAATTTACAGTAGAACTAGAGCAAATTGCTTTCCAGAGTTTTGAATTGTAAAAAACCACATCTCCCAAATTCCTAAGCTATTCATCAACTGTTCTATTGTGGCAGACTCACCCTATATTGTGTCCCTGATATATCTATTAACTTTGCAGTGAAGTGTGAGTTTAAAACAATTGTGCCATGGAGTCACTGTGGAATAAATACCACAAACATTGGCAAAGTTGCTTCATAAATCTTTCTTAGTTTAGAGAGGAACTTAGGCGTGTCTTTCTTCTGTGTGAGTGCAGCTGTTTCTTGTGGGGTCCCCCAGGGACTGCATCTTGGTGTAATGCTGTTTAATATCATTATATTCACAGTTTTTGCGATGATATCTCATCGTTACCAGTAGATTATATGCACGTTTGTTTGTGCATGGGTGGAACAAGCTACTAGTGCAGTATACTCCAAATCACATTTTTAAATGGTTCCTGTCCAGCAGAATGCATTTTTCATGCAGCTAGATGCAAAGGAATGAGGAATGCAGTTACACCAGCAGGATAGGAGGCTGTCTTCAAACTGGTAATTTGAAATAAGGAGTTTGTGTGGAGAATCATCTCAACAGGAGTTTTCATTGTAATGCTGTGAACAAGTGTGGTGTTTGGCTATACAGCAATAAAAATAGTGCATAGAAATAGGAAAGTACATGGCATTAGTAAGATCAATGGAATTCTGAGTCTGTGTCCGGTGTCGCTATTCACATGAGGAAGGATGTGAAATATTAGTAGGAGCACAGCAAGAAGAATGATCTAAGGTTTAGAAAAGAAGCTTCATAATGCAGTTTATCAGATCAGAGGAAAATGAGAGGTGAAATGAGGCCTTTATGTATCTCATGTATGTGTAAGGAAAATACATGATATTTACTTGACCCTATTGAGACATCTAGTGTCTGGGAGCTGAAGTTAGGTAGGTTGTACCATGAAATAAGTAGCAACGAGGGCAATTAAACATAATGAGTTTAATGTTGCTGGGAGTGTTTAAAATGAGATAGGATTTCCTTCTCAAAGATGTACTTCAGGTTGGTTTTATGGAGAACATTTTTAGTGCATGTAGAAGGGGGAAGGACCGTGCTCTGTTCACCTGTGTTTGTCACTGGATTGAGAATACAAGATTATTTGCAGTGCTGTCAGTGTGTTGTAGCACCTGTTGCTATGCTGGACAGCATTACAGTAAAATGTCATGCTTCAGAAGTTGGCTGGTTTTCTCTTGATCCCTAATTTGAATCCGTAATTTGACTTCTGGGATTATGGTGAATGATTTTATACTTTTCACTTTCCTCAAGAGCATTAACATCTGGTTGCAGCTGGAGACAGGATATTGGGTACTCACCTTCCTCACTTACTGCTCTCTGTCAGTATGGAGAATCCTCTGTGTATTCGCAGGTTGGTGTACCTTCTTTGCTCAGCAGTCAGTAAAGATGGCTAGGTTTAGGGATGGAGAAATTTCCCCTGCTATTAAACAGGCAAAGCCATTGTTCACTGTTTACAACTCGCCTGCTGAGGGCTTGCAGTACCCTGAAGCCCACCCTCCCCTCAAGTACCTTGCTGCCCTTTGGACAAGCCTCTCCTGCCACAAGCAGACAGGCATACTGCAGATGAGGACATGGGCACGCGTGCATATGTCTTGGCAGTGTAGCAGGACCAGCAGTCGCTAAAACAACAGAAGTTATGGTGGTGAATTCATTTCGTAACCTGAAACACACGATGGACTGCTCAAATCAACTTGAAGCATTACCTACCGAGTTTCTTTTCAGACAGCTTCACGATAAAGCTGAAGGTTTAATTTGGCCTGGGAATTGCACTTGAGCCTAGATAGTTATGAGATGATGTTTTATAATTCCATAGCTCATTCTTTTTAATATAACAAACAGCCACATTTTTTCTCTGGCATCTGAACTAGAACAAAAATACTGTAAGTATTAAAGTATTTCTTTCCTTAGAAAATTTATTTTATTGCGCCTACTATAGGGTAAATAGTACATGAAAGCATGCCAGGATCTGATGTTCCATATTTCACACAATGGTCTTAATTTGGGCTTTGTCGTTCACACTTTAAAATATCCTATAAACATTTTAAGGTAACAAATTGCACTTTCTGTACAGAATGACATCACTGGAAGGTTTCCTATTGAGAAGAACTGAAACTTGAGAAGCCTAGGTTCTTGTAAATCAGTATCTCTAGATTTGTCAAAAAAACATGCATACAAGTATTTCTGCTTACTTGGAAGTACTTAAGCACTAAAGTACTTGTCTCAAACGTGATTTCTAAAAACACTTTTTTCAGCTGCTATATTGAGATGTATGTTTTTGAGAAAAGAATATGAATACAGTCTTCTAGGGTTAGGACCATGTGCCTATTGCTATCTTCATTTAAGTTAATGATCATGCCCTGTTGATTTTGATTAGACACAAGATCTAACTCATTAATAAAGTACAAATCAGGTTGGAAGTTTTCAGTTTTTAAGAGTTCTAATTAGGTTATTAAATAAATTTCTTATTGGGAAATGACAATCAAAGAATCAAAAGTAAAATTTGAATCCTACTTTATTGTTCCAGTAGTTTCATATAAATTGTGCCATTATGGAGATGATGAGTATTACCACATGATGTCTGTTTTGAAAGTGTAGTTGGGGATTGTAGTCTGCCATCTCTTGACGTCTTATCCTGTCTTGTAATATTCAGTGAGTTTTATTCCCTTGTTAGTTGTAAAATGAAACAGTGTTTTAGTCTGAGATTGAAGTTTGCAGAATTGTTAAGTGACTTATGTCCCTCTGAAGGGCATATCAAATCTGAATGTAAAATTTTTAAAGGGCTGAGCTGCTTAACTAACTGTATAATTTGTACACCTAATAGCATGAATTGTGTGCAGGATAATTATACACTCAGATAACCATATTAAAAAAGGAGAGGAATAGTAGTAGGACTGAGTTATTTGCAAGGTTTGTTTTTTTTCCCTTTGCCAGTGCCAAATGTAACTATAATCAGGATACTCAAGAGGTAGGTGCTTTTATTGAATGCATTATCCTATATGTGCAGACTTCCCACCCCATCTGTCATCTGGCACATCTGTGGCCAGTGAAAATGTAATTCTGCCAGCTCCATAGAATTAGTTTGATTTCCTTGTCTTATTTATGCACGTATACAGCAATTTCTTTTTGTTGTTAAAACTATTTCAGATTCGCCTGTGTACTCTGGGCAGCATGATATTCCTGTCTCTTTTCTCCATTAATATAATAGTGACGTTAAGCAGTTATTGTCTCAAGTACCTGGTCGGTCATACAGGCATCGATAAAATTTAATGAGGTGTTTCAATTTGCTTGACCTTGTTCTGCAACTTGTTTATTCCTAATGTATTCAAGTAGGAAACTGAGCATGCTGAGTCCTGGTTGAAGGTTGCTCGCATGGTAGCCACTGTTGCAGCTTCCCTTTCAACATCTGTTGCTGCTCTGAGATAAGCTACTGCTGTGTCATTTTAAGGAGCTCATGCATTAAGCACGTACTGGATGCATTTGGGGCATGCCTGGGATCTTTGGAGGTGGACAAGAGCTTAGTTTTCTGCCTTGAGAAGTGGAACCACTGGTGGGAAAGTTGTAGGATTCTGCACCCTGCTGCAGACCTTCAGAGACCGTTTTTGGCAAGGGGGGTGAATAGCATCCTAGCATCTGTTCTTTGTTCTTTATTTTAGTTAAGAGATGCTGTTTAAGTGTGGAAATTCAATGAGAAATGGCAAGGTCTCTCAATGTTGATCAACAGAATGAGAGCAGATACATCTGTTTTGCAGGAAGCTGAAAGAGCCCACT
This sequence comes from Chauna torquata, assembly GCA_013399475.1. Lineage (NCBI taxonomy): Eukaryota > Metazoa > Chordata > Aves > Anseriformes > Anhimidae > Chauna > Chauna torquata. The sequence continues at coordinate 293,237 of VXAL01006642.1, read as the reverse complement.
TTGTCGCCAGTTTAAATTATTGAAGAGGTGAAAAGGTTCTGCTCCCCTGTGGCATAGGATTTGCTATTTTTTAAGATATATGGCAGGGGAAGTGCTACTGTGGGTAAAAGGACAGCAAAACTAGTCAGGAAATGGATAGAGACAGTACTTAGCATTCATATACCGCTGTAGGAGTGCTTATCCAACACAGCATGATAATAACATGTGGCCTAAGGAACATGAAATCTCTAGGAAAAGAACATAGTCCAACACAGTTTCAAAGACCTCAGTATCTTTGGGGAGATCAACTGATTTAAAAGTTAAAAATGTGCAAACTGCGCAACTAAATACAGATTCCTGAATTCATTCACATATCAAACTGTTTATTTTTCCCCCCTCAAGTCTAAGGAAGACTTATCATTTGTGCTGAGTGAAATGACGGTGGGAGGCAGAGCTCCAGCATCTTCTCAGCCTGGACCCTGGGCCTCCTCCCTCTTCCTGTTCTGCTTTCTGGCTTGTAGGCGAGCGTAACGGAAATGAAATGGCTACCCAGCTTCAGAAGCAAGTCCAGTGGATACTTCTAGCAGTAGCTTCTCCAAACAGATACGCTGCCTCAGAAAAACGACTTTGTGGCAGATTGACCTTCAGTCAGTTCTTGTACAGTTCTTGTGCTTGCTCTTCCCCTGCAGGAGAATAACACGCACGAGACTCTCGGTTGCGATGCCCGTTACTGTGGTGGCCCGTCACTGCCATGGCTGCAGTGGCCACTGCTGTCCTCCGCTGGTCACCCCCGCCAGACTGGCCAGCTGACTGTGGCAACCCTTCCGTTTCTGCCAAAGCAATTTGCTTTACCTACATGGTTTAAACAGTCGATTTGTGTTAGCTGCAGTGGGCTGGGGAGCTTAGGTGGCAAAGCTGACGTAGGTTCTGGTAAATACACTGAGAGGCTGCTGGGGGTGGGTCGAGGAAGTTAGTGGTGTATTAGTGGAAGTAGTGGAAATTAGATGTGTTCACCAGCCTATTGAACCATAGATGTTTCTCCAGCCTTGAGCCTGCAGACTCCTGCCAGCTTTTTACTTTCATGTTTCCTTCTGGGAGAGCGGAATTATAATGGCGTATAATCATATGCAAGTTACAGAGAATAGGTCCCCCAGCACCTGCTCACCTACACTGAACTGCTTCTGGCCTCTTTTCTTTTCTATTTGGGTATCTATCTGATATATGCAACCATCTTTCACTGGAGGCCTTGAGCATCCATCCAAAACAAACCTTTAGGAGAGCCTTTCCTAGTCAAGAAAATTTTATGGGTTAACAGACTGAGTCTTTAGAGTTTGTAGAAATTTTACTAAGGCTTTTTAATATCCAGTTTTCAAATATTAATATTGCAGGGTAGTGAAACTTTCCTACTGTTACAGGTGTAACATTGTAAGAGTGAATGAATAAACTAGCTTCTGACCATAAATATACTGCAGTTAAGATGGTGAGAGCCAGAAATATACTTGTTTATTCTTGGCGAATGACCATTGTGAAAATTACCCAGGACACATCTATTGATGTTAAATGTTTTTCGTATTCTTGTGATCAAATTCACTGGTATACTTTTATCATTGTTATTCTCTTTCAGAGGGGGAGTGATTACATCATTATGTACCATGTCCTAGGTGAATTATTACAAATATATTAGCAGAAGTTTGATCTAGCAGCTCATTTTGCCTCTTGAAATAACTTCTTGGGCACTCTAAAAGCAAGGTCAGACAGCTGAACTATCACAGCATGTTTTCAGGGTGTTTGCTTAAGCGGTCTCCATTTTTTTCTGTGATAAAACATTAACCTCTGTAGATGTTGTGTTTGTTCCCTTACAAATAAAAGCTGCATCAGAAATGCAAGTCTGTAGTCTGTCACTTTTGTCATTACTGTGTGACTAGCAGGTGGAAGGTCAAATCATACAAGAGGTTGTTACTGTATTAGCCCTCTCATCTTCTTTAAGTAGGTGGTGGTGTGTTTTTGTTTTTTTTTTCTTTCCTTGAATCTATACACATTAGTGAAAGAAAACTACTTGTTTAATGCTTTCCTGAAAGAAAAAAAAAAGTAATTGTACAGAGAATTGCCTTTATTGTGGGGAGTTAGTGGTATATACTGTGTACTTCTTCATATGCTTTAAGACTCTCTAATCCTCTAGACCTTATATATTCGCCCTTTTCTTTTCTCCATCTTGATGTCAAGACATTTTTAACAACATTAAATATTGCTAGAGACTGCTCAGTTCTGTACGAGCTTCTGGTTTACGAAATGTATGGTGGACAGGCATATCAAAAGTCCTTTTGGGGCGGAGGGGGTGGAAAAGGATCTGTCACATGTATGTTCAGATTTAAGTTTCTCTTCTGCATATTTTATTACCAAACTGAGCAGTAGTCTTATGGGTGTTTCAACAGCCACAAGGGTTTGAGCAGGTGCGGTTTAAGGGTGAAGGTACGTAGTTCTCATTCTTTTGTCTCACAATGTGTTCACACTTGCAGAATGACTGCGTTTTAGCAAAGGAAGCTATTCTAAATGGGAAGAATTAGGAAAAACACTGAATCTGTATACTATGTTAAAGACATTGGAGGACCGATATGAAAAGGTGGCTTTATGAACACTGTAAATGGTACTTTTTTTGTATGTGCTCCCTCTTTCTTATCCAGACAAGTTTCTAAATGAAGTTAAATTTTTTAGTAAATTGAAGACAAGTAGAAATAAGAAGCCCGAAAGTGTTTTTTCAGCATTCTGGGGAAAGTCCTTTCTTGGGATTGCTTGTTTTATCTGCTAGAATGAGGCACTGCTTACCAGTTCCAGATATGCGGGTGAGCAGATTACAGCTCTGCATGGTTTCTGGCTGGAACGTTGTCACAGCTTGGGCAGCGTGAAACCAGACCTCTCCATGCTTTTGCTTTGTGGAGCCACTGCACTTCCATCTTTATTGCAAAATATCTTGAATGTTCAGGTGCATGAGGAATAGTGAACAGAGCTGGGAATGAAAGAAAATTGGGTAAAACAATTTAGGTAGGGAAGGAAAATGGAAGAAGGTAGATCCGGAGTAGTTTTCTCCTCCTGTCAGGATGTGAGTCAGGGAAATGAGATACAGAAGAAACTGTGAATAGTCCTGCTGATAAAACTGAGAAAATTTGAACTGCTATAGCATACCTGGAAGCTAGGTCAGTGTGTACAGAAGAAGACTGAGTGGACGTCATTACCCATAGGGTGAAATTTGAGTTCCTCTTACACAGCGTAATGTGTGGACAGTTGTTTACTGAAGGATTTTTTGGGGGGTCCTTTTTAAGAACAAATATTAGCTTTTACTAAACATGCGGAAAATGGACTCGAACCTGAATGCTGCCAGCAAATAACATTGAAGAACAGTCATATGTAGGTAGTTACAGCTTAGATTTCTTTTCCTCTCCCTTCTGTCCCCAAATGTTATATTAGCACGATGTCATCTCGAAGATGCACTGAGCATGGATAGGCAGTTTTTTTCACCTAATCAATGATCAGATTTTCTGAGTCAGCGATTGCAATCAGTGAAGTGCTGGAGCGTTCCAGTTTAGGTGTAACCAAGAGCTCAAGCTCGAGATCTCCTGATTCCTTTTAGACAGTCCAGGGCTTATTTTGCTGTGCTTTGCAAAGGGGGAGGAAGGTACAGAAGAACCGGATCAACTCTGTGGGGAGCCAGCTGTGGTTGTTGGCTTGGGTTCCAATGCCAGTGATCAGACCCAAGGAGAAGGTGGAGGGCGAAATTGAGGCAACAAGCCCCCATCAGCACACATGAAGTGACCCATTGCCTTAGCTGGGGCTTTAAGAATGGCTGTGCGGTGCAGGTATTGTTTTCAGTCATGAGGGATGCGGGGTGCGGAATTAAATGAATGAGTATCTAGCCTGCTACGAGCTCCATTTTATCTCATTAGTGATGGGACTTTTTTTTTTTCAAGAGGATTCTAGTCTTTATACCTTTGGTGTTAAAAAATGAAAATAAACAGATGATCAGAAAACATCTTTTGGGGACTTGTACAAGCACAGCTGGCAGAAATGTGTTTCTGCTCTGCTCAGAGTCAAACAGATAGTATGGATGATGTCGGATGGTGTCTCAGAAAAGAGCTTTGTAACAAGACCAAACCTGAGTGCACCAAAATGGAAAGAGAGTAGAACAGAGAAGCTAAAAGTGGCCAACTGTGGTGTTTCAGATTAACTGACAGATGTTCATCAGACCTCTGTATAATTCCTTTGCAATGTTTTCTTTCTGAATATGGCTTCCCAGTGCTCTGAAAGTTATGTACTACATATACAGCCATATACTGTATGTATATATATGTGTGTAGTGTATAATCTTGAGAAAATTCTAGGTACTCAGGGATCAAGATGTTAATCAATTTGTAATGGTATATTTACTTCTGCCATAGCTATGTTCTGCTCATTTGGACGTTTGCTTTGTAATTGCATATCTACATTATCTTACCTGTGTTATTCTTCAGTTATGGTCTTGTTTTGGCTTTATTCTCTCAAGTCTCTCTTGGACTGATAGTTGACAAAAGTTGGGTAAAAACACACCTTTACTGGTCCAGCTCAGGAGAGAAAAGAAAGGATTTCATCTCGTATTCTGTCCTCTCACATAAACTGTATAGGAATTCAGTAACTTGACTTTGGGGATGTTTTGAATACAGCATCTAATGAAGTCATGAGTGGGACCCTCTAATCTTCTCCTCCACCACTTGTGGAATAAACCTCACCTAACATGAGTCTTCTCATCCGCAAATATTGGCACCCAAAAACCCATGAGGAGAACTGATTCTGCAGCATTTTCTGACCATGCTATTTTGGATATTAAGGGTAAGGGGAATGGCCTTGGATTAGTAAATGTCATTGCCTTTTTTAAAGCTTGTGTGGTTATGCCAGCAATGATGTTCTGCAAGGTGGAAGGCTGACGTGGGAAACGTTGAGAGCCTGGTTGTAATTTTCTTTAGTTAAGTGGAACTAGCAAGGAGAATGCAATAAATTTACACGTTATATTACGCTCCCCCCCNCCCCCCCCCCCCCCCCCCCCAACATTTTGAGGAATATAGAACTGTGGAAGAAAACAGTCCTTGAGCCAGGAAAACTACTCCATGATTATATGCAGTTTTCCCCATTCTTCTATTTTGTTTTGTCTATTCAGATTAAAAGGTTTTTGCTGTATTATCTTTGGCCTGCAGATCTTTGTCTGCTTTTTTCTGCCTATAAATATGAATGTTCCCTGGGTATTATAAGCAAAGAGGCAAGTTTCCTGTGGATTTGCATCCAGTACATGGTGCTTCCTCCTCCCTGCTTCCCCCTTCACAGGGCTACTCTACAAGGCCCCCAGCCCCTCCTTGCCCAGTGGCATCCCATCGCAGCACCTGCAGGTATCCAGCTACACTTTCACCTGAAAAAACGTAAAGGTGCATCTCTTGATGATACTGGTGTTTTTGCAGTAGGATGCATTGGGCCCTGTGGTATTTTTCCTGTTTGCTGCCTGGGCTGCTAGTTGACATTTAACGGTACAAGTGAATTTTCCAATGTGTTGTATAATTTTGTTTCATAATTCCTGTCCCTCCAGATCTGACTTCTGCCAAAATGTGCACATATGATATACACATGTAGCTTTGAAAATAAACACTCACTGGATAATGGTTCTTTCTTGAAGAGGATTGATGGAAATCACTATATTTTCAGAAAGCAGAGTTAAACTTTGGGATCAAACTCTTTCAGATAGGCTGTTTGAGATCTGCTAGAAAAGCATCAGTCTGCTGCAAGCAATTAAGGCTTAGTAATAAGGAAACTAAAGGATGTTTGTTTAGGGGTTGTTTAGGGTAGTTGGTTTTCTCATAGAACAGAGAGTAGCAGAGAAAGCTGCACCTAGCTTGTGCAAAGCAGCAAATGTTCAACAGGCCTGAGGATGTGCAATTAATTTAAAACAAAAAATCAACACAAAAGTAGTTTTCTTTACTCTGTCTCTTTCCTGAGCGAGATCATTGACCACTGTCTTAAGAAAAGCTATTTTAATTATTTTGAATATTAAATTAGTCTGATGCTACTCTTCACTAGTGGTTGAAATATAGGAAGGTTTCTGTGACAATAGGTCACAATGAGTGTATTTTTGTCTGACATGCAAAGCTGGAAAACATTTCTAATGTATCTTGCTAAAAAGGGAGGACGTTGAAAGTGAGAGTTTAAGAAATAAAGTTGGTCGCAGAAAAGCAGTGGATGAAACTTTGCATTTAGGCTACCATCCTAGAATCTTGCACTCTGCCATCTAATTTAGGTCTCACCTGTCCCTTGATGGTAGAGGGAGTTAAAATCTTTCCAGTCTGGCTAGTGAAATGTTTTCCGGAGCATAGAATTCTTTAAGGCTGATGAACCCTCAGTAAATGAAGGACAAAATGGATTCTAAGGTTAAACATATATACTGAGATACTAAATTTACAGTATTGGACTAAAATAATAATCACTAATGTATACATAGTGATTGTATAGTGCCTTGGGTGGAGCACGGAGGATACTAAGTGCCTTATAAGTCTTGGGGAAATGACAGAGTACTCAAGGAGACTGCTGGGCTCCCTCCATTAAGTCAATGGCCTCTGTTCGTGGAAAGCAAGAGAAAAACCACGTGTATGAAATCGTGCCTGCTGTAATATCCTTTCATTCTCTTAGCCTCTGATTCCTGATGTTGTTTGCATGGCTCCCTGAACTGCAGAGTAAAGACAGATGACTCCTGTGAGCCTTTTGGAAAACACTTAGTGGTAGCAGCAATTTTCTCTGAAACTGAGCCTATATGCATGTATACAATCGTATTTTCTAGGATACATCTGCCTGCCATACCTCATTTTTATAGGCAAATGACAATAGCAGAGGTGAAGATTTGGTGTCTTAGAGTGATCCACATAACTGTAATCTGTTATTTCCTTTAGGATTGCTCACCAGGACAAAGACCAGTGTAGAGACACAAGGCTTCTGTTTGTGCAAGCAGCTTGAAGTTTAGCTGAGAGATCACAATGTTGTCCTTCCAGCTGTCAGTTCCCCTTATCTGTAGCCCAAGCTCCCTGATACCCCTCCTTTTCTTTCCTGTAATCTCTACTTTTTTTTTTCCTCTTCTCTCTTCTCCATGATTTATGTATTCATCGATTGACTAATGTAGCATATATTTGGATAGGTAAGCCTGCTACTAAAAGTATTGATCCCTTCCTGAACAAGTAAGTAATCAGGTCATGTTTCTAGCTAACTGTTCTTTAATAGCCTGTTCTCTATCTGAATGAGTTGCAATGGAAAATGTATTTATTTAAACAAGCTTACTTTTTTGTACAGCTTATGTTTTTTTGTTGTTGTTGTTTTCACCTGCCCCTCCAAGTTAGCACTCTTATCTTTTTCCACTAATTAGAGCAGCTGGAAGAGCAGCAATAAACACACTTTCCTTCCCTTTGTGTTTGCATCCTGAGCAGTGCCGAAATATTCTGTTGTATTCTCATAAGCATCTAAGTGTGTTTATGGAGCTTGGCATTTTTCTAAAAAATAATGTTCATCTAGGTTTCCTTTAGTTCCTTAAATGAGGCCTGCATCTGCACATGGAGTCAGCACAAGTGTGTGAGGAAGCCAGCATGGCTTGCCTAGGGTTGCTGAACTGAAAGGACAACAAAAACTGGAAGAGAAGCTAACAGTTTTTTATCTGACTGGAGCTGTGGAAAATGTCGTACCAACCACTCTTACATGTACATGTGCTAGATGCCGTTTGTTACTGTCTAAAACACAAATGTGAATAAATAATTCCGTGGTACTTATTCAAGACATCAACATGAATTTCCTGTAGCACGGCTGACTTTCTGGGGCTGTGCAGTCTCCATAGCCCGACTCCCTAGCCTTTTTTTTTTTTTTTGAAGAAAAAAAAAAAAACAGCTGCAAAAGCACAGCATTGGGTCCAGAATTGTCTAGCTAAGGGCGGTGTCTGGCTGTTCTCCCTTAGGAGAGAGTTTGATGGGGAACATTATGATCCCTCCCCCTGTCCTCTCTCTGTGTAAAGGCCAAACAATAATAGTAATACTGACGTTGTCATGCTGTAACTTCTGTGCCTATCTGTGCACTCCTCTCAGGCTGCACCAAATACTTTCTCTGTGAATAGCAACATTCCTTGCATAGAAACTTTTTTCAAGTCTAAGCTTCATTCTTGAATTGATTTTTATACTGATAAATATAGACATGAAAAAAATCCAGTGTTCATGCTGGATTTTTTTTCCTAGTATGTGTTTATTATTCATGTATGTGTTGCAACATCCAAAAATGTAATGAGTGACTCACAGTATGAGAAGAGGAAAAATATAGTTATAGCTTTTTAATGAGGATTCCTCAGTGGAATACAGAGTGTCCCAGTTAAGAGGCCACTGTTTGATTGTATCAAACTCATCCAGTCCTTGCTTTTATGTTCCTTTTACATGTATTTGCAACACAGTTTCACTTGCTATATACACCTGTCCATTTACTTCCCCAATTTTTTTTTTTATATCAGTAATGACAAAATTCCAACATTAAAACCAACAACAAACACAACAATATGATGACATTTTTTATTTTGGTGTGAGAAAGGAAAAGAACGAAGGCTATTTTTACTGTTGTTGGAGTAGTAACATCTCTAATAGTTGTAGATGGAGTTTGTATTCTTAAAAATTATCCTTGTGAGGACTCCTGAGCAAACGTAACTATCCTGTTAAAGCAATAGCCCTCTGAAGGAGTAGAATAGTGGGAGACTGGAAGCTCACCTTGTGGGATGATCTACTGATCTATTTCAAGAATCAATATTGACTTTCTGGAGAGATTGTTTCTTTTTCTTGGAGAAATGAACATTTTCTTTCATTTGTATGATTTTGAATTTAACCATTTTCATTTCATGCTTAGTATCCCCTCACCTCTGTGTCCTTCTTGCACAATGGCAGGAAACCCATATTCGCTTAAAAAAAAAAAAAGCAAGGTGAGTGCAAACCCATAGAAATAGGTAGGTGACCTAATACTTGTCTTTCAAACTGGCTATATGCACGGGTGATCATTTCCTTTGGAAAGCCATGGATCTGGCATGGTCTTACTGCAGTCCGGGTTGTATAGTCTTGTATAATATTAGAGTAAATTTTTAAAGGTTTTCCAGGGCTGTTACGCATGCTGTCTGAGAATTTGGCATAAAAGCATAGTACTTCTATGCCCTTGTGGTCCTCTTGGGATAGCCAGTAATTATTACCATGCAAAGATGAGGTCATTTTGGCTTTGTTTATTGCAAATACTTAGCGATGAGGAGTTGTAGTGAGGTGTTCTGTATATAAAATGGCATTAGTGTCACAGTCTATAACTACATTTGAGTGTTGAGTAGAACTACACTGTCTTCCACCTTGTCTCCACCTGTAGACTGAAACTGCGGATCCTGTCTGTCTTTTCAAGGAGTAAGCTCTTCTAGATTAAAAAAAGAAAATGATCCAGATGGAATTACCCATTTGTTTTCATAAAATACATTTCTCTGCCCATTTATTTATCAGTCTTTCCATTAGTTGGCTTATTTATTGTATGGCCCATGATGGGACAGGGTCTAGAGACAGTATTTAAAGATAAAAGGGATATTTTTCTTTTTGGATCACTGTGGTGTCCCAGAATGAAGGACTGGGAAGCAGTGAATTACAAGTGAGTTGTGTTTTGGGATGCAGCAGTCATCTCAGGATATTTGTCTGTCTGGCTGTGGTTAGTGAGAACAGTAGGTGAGGCACAATGATTCATCCTGGCTGCATTTGCAGGTCGTGTTTTTATTCTTTCTGTTTCGTGATTTTTGGGGGTCTGAATTCCACTGAGAGAAGCAGTATGGGCTGTAAATTCGTCCTTTCTTTATTTTGATGTGCTTGATTGCCGCATCTGTGGGTTTAAAAGTGTAACTTCCATCAAATCTATTGGCAGGTGTGTTTATAAGATGGTAAATGACTTTCAGTGCACTTTCCAAAACAAATGTACAAATAGCATGAGGAGGAATGGTGGGACAGAGCTGGATCAGGTCTGAGAGCCATAGGTTTAAGCGGTGCGGTCGTCCTTTCTCTCTGCCTGGATCATCCGCTGGATAACATGCCTCCAGCTTTTTTTCAGCTAACATGCAATTGTGTGATTCTTAGGGTGAAAAACCATATTGCTCAGCCAGCCTAGCAGGGTGCTTCACTGCCACCCACAAAAGGGAGGTCTCTGTCTTTTGCTGGCAGCGCTCGTCACAGCGTTTTCTGAGCTGATTCAACTCGCTAACCACACAGAGAGCTGCCGATGCTCCCCACCCACCCTGGTCTGCTTTCTGCTGCGTTAATGCATTAAATTGGATCAGTGGAAGATTTAACGGGTACCTCGTGGACCAGAACCAGAGCGGGGGGAGGATGGGGAGAGAAGAGCACGCGCGGTTGGGGTTGGTAGAGAAGTGTCAGAGAGAAGCTGTAGCATGCAACTTGTGGCTGAGATTGGATCAGAAGTTATCTTGTGTCAGAGCTGTATTTACTGCCTGGATTTTTGCAATTCTTTCACTCCTAAGTCTGTTTATCAGCAAAAAGGAGGGTATAACCACATTTTAAACTGTTCTCAGAAATACTGAGAGGTAATGCTTCTTAGCAGAGGCAAACCTGTAACAAAAGGAGGAAGGAAGGAACTTAAAAAAGCAAGGAAAAGTGACTATACAAGTAGATTTTCCTAGAGGCTTGTCATCTGTGGGACGTGACCTAGGAATACCTTAGAGGTGATCCAAGAAGAGTTTGTACAAGGCTGCACAAGGTCAGGGGTTTGTGTGGGATGTTGCTGTGCTGCTGGCAAAGGCAGCTACCTTGCCAAATTCAGTAGGAAACACTGGAGGCAAACTTGGAAGTATAAAATGGATGAGGTTAAAGCTCTCTGATGCTTGGTTGCGAATCCATTGCATTTGAAGTGCCTCTGTCACCCCTGCTGCTACTTAGGCATAATTTCTGGAGGCTTGGAGTTTCCTGACCACAGAGTTACAAAAGACTCTCTTGTGTATTTTTGAAAGATGATGACGTTTGTTATCTGAAGGATTCTGATCAAACATAGGATGACCAGGATACCTTCCCTCCCAGTCTTTGAGAAGAATGATGGCCTGTCCATATGTGCTTTGTTTACTATCACTTTTCATTTCCTACAATTCAGCTACAGTTCAGAAGACCATTACAGTGAATAAGTAGTGTGTTTTCTCTCAAATTCATCGTGCTCTGCGTTCAGCCTGTGTTCAGCATGCAGTAGAACATCACTGAACCATACCTTTATACTGCAAATTAAGAACTGATAGCTGTGTGGACTGCACTCTAGGTATCCAAAAGCCTGGGTTCTGAATTTCTCCTATGAGATTTTTTTTTTTTAAAACTGAAATCTTTGAAAATGGAAGAGTTTGTAGATTGCAAACAATCCTAAAAATATTGAAAGTGTACAGCCTGAATTTGTGATTAAGTTGTTGAGTAGTGATGAGAACTTTTATATATCTAATGTCCTCTTCCTCTGTGGATAGGAACAAGTTACCTTGCAATCTCTTGATGCAATTTCTCCATGTGTAAATATTTAGGTCATTGTACATTTGGCAGTGTTAGACTGAAACTGTTGCGGGTTTCTGTTTTGTGTGGCACCTGCCACAGAGGGAGGTGCCAGTCCACAAGTTCCAACTACCAGGACAGGGACACCATGGTATTAAAAAAAAAAAACGTTGTAGCAGTACCAGTACAGTTTCTTGGTGTTGTACACAAGGCGAAAGGAGGATGCAGGAGTTAGGGTGCTAGCTTCAGATTTGTGTGAAGGCTGGTTCAAGTGTCACCCTTTTGCACACATTCGGTTGATCTTTGGTATGTGGCTCTGGTGTTCATGCCATGTTTGTGAATGGGATTATTAGTATTTCCTTCCTCCAGAGACACCTGAGATTAAATATGTTGCAGAGCTTGAGATGCTCAGATCCTACAGAACCAAATGGGAAATGGAAGTTCTTTAAATCTGATATTTATCGAGCATTAAGCCAGAGTTTTCTCTTCAGTCTGAAGAAGCCCTGAGCCTGTGCTGAGGGCAGGGAGGTGGTTCTCTCCCCTCGCAGCACTGGTGAGGAGTTAGAGCATCTCCAGCTGCTTTAGGAATGGCACCGCGGGTCCCATGTCACTGGGGACTCACTAGGTTTCACATGTGGTGGCCTGGTACATAATACGGTAGCAAAATGGAAAACAGTTTTTAAATACAAAGTCTCTGTCCCCTTTGTCAAAATATTTTCTCCTCCCCCAACCCCCATCCAAAAATGAAAGCTGAAAACAGGCGTAAACCTCCCTCCCACTAGGCACCTTCTTATGCGATTAAAACATCTCTCTGCATTTCAGGTGGGTCAGCATACCTCCACAGCCCCTCGCGGACATGCCGTCGCTCCTGGGGCAGTTGTAGCAGAGAGCTTGTAACAGTCTCCCTCTTGCAGATGCCCAGCTTTCAACGCGGGGTAAGAAGGAGGGACAGCGATTACCCAACTGGGGCATGAGAAGAGAAGCAGCTTCCTCAGGGGCTACGCGCGAGGCCAGCAGAAGTGGAAGCCACATCCAGGTCTCCCTGCCGCCCAATTTGGTGTGCTGCTCCCCGTCAGCACGCGTTGCTGCAGGAGCCAGGGCCAACGAAAGCTTGAAAATTTTATTACGCATTATTTATTTATTTATTTGTGCAGCATTAACTTTTTCTGCTGGTTGGTTCCACTGTCTGCTTCGCTGTGTGGCTACACAAATATTTGCGCTGGGAAACAGCGGGGGGAGTAGCTTGGTGCGAGGAATATGCAGCCAGGACAGAGCTGAGGGTAAAAGCTGTTTGAATTGGCTTTGGCCATGCTGTTGGTCAGTGTCTAGCTATGTCTTTTGGGCAAATGATGATCTGAATTTCATAGAGATACTCATCCCAGCAATGGGCAAGGTCACTTCTCTAAGCCAAAATTATAATTAGAAAGAAACTTGATACAGATTCAGGGGTGAACATCCACCTGCATTATCTCTCACTAAATATTTTTGCATTTTATATGTGCTTTAAAAAAATATATATTGCTTCCAGATTTAGCCTAGAAACGGCAAAATGTTTGCATAGCTTGTGGTCATACATCACTATGGAATGATTTTTCAATTTGGTTGATTGCCTGGATAAGACTGTTGCTTTTTTTTTTTTTTTTTTCTCCTGTAAAACATAAGACTTTCTTTAATAATTAAAATGGTGCTCTCCCTGTGTCTATGTTAGTGTCCTTGTTACTGCTGTGCAGCTGGGTCAGATTTCTCTCCTCAGTGCCCCATGATTTCCAGAGGGTTTTGCAGTGCAAGAAACAAATACTTTCAGATGTAAGATCATATTAGAATGAAGTTGCAGGAGAGAGGGAAAATACATCTGTCACGAGGTGGAAAATACAGAGTGACTAAAATAACATTGTGGTGTTTCCTCCACATGGTCTCTTTTTTTCAACTGTGAAATACAAATGAAGACACGTTTTGATAAAGAGCTGTAGTGAAACTACTTGAGTAGTGACTTAACTGATAACAACTCGGTAAATCATAAAAAGAACTTCTGCTGCTCTGCTTGCTCTTGTTTTCTCCAGGTCTTCCTCTAAAGTAGGCTGCAAAGTAACATGATAAAATACATCTAATAAAATAATATCTCCATAACTACTCTTTAAACAATAAACAGGGAAGCGCTTTTGCCTTTGAGTGCCATGCAGACATCATAGGGACTGAATTACTTGCAATTAAAACCAGAATTTTCTTCTCAGGTACTGAATATAACCGGTACTTGGAGATACTGATTTCCATAAGACAATCAGTTTTGCTCAGTGAATCACTTGTTGGACTAACGTTTAATTATTACTAGGGGGATGTTTAGTTACAGCTGCATTTAGTTATATTTGGAGTTTTTTTCATTTGTTTGCTAGAAGCAGCTTAAAGGTTTTTACCCCTGTCCTTGCTAAAGTGTGCAGGGCTTTCTTTCCTCCTCTGCCTCCCAACCCAGCTTCTCGCCCTTTGGTGACACTCTCCTGTCTGCACGGTTTGGGGCCTTTGTGCCATGCCATCCCTATGGCCAGCGTGGTTGCCAAGCAGTATTTGGGACTCCGTCCTTCTGGAAATTAGCTTTGGTGGAAAATGAACGCACATGCCAGCCTGCAAACGCGGCATGTGCTTTCCCTTCCCACCAAAACCTGACGGAAAGAAGTCTGTTCTCACCCTCCGTGCAGTACTTTTGAGACTGACTTTCTGCCAGGCCTTTCGGTGCGTTTAATGTATTCATAAACCCCATTCACAGCACTCACGTTGTCTTCCTCTGCATGTTGGGTGGCTCGGATCATGGGCGCGTTGATCTGGTGCTTATTTGGCATCACATTTCAGTTAGGAACATGAGGAGCGTATTGGAAATTTACTGGGGGATTCTTGAAAGCCTCGGCTTTTGAGTGACGTGCGTGCCACTGCTCTCGCTGACTTCATGAATACCTGCGCAGGGACTGTGTTTCCCTGGGCGATTTGGGCCCCCTCTAGGTTTCGTTTTTCTGGGGTTAACCAGTTTAGCGCGAGCAATACGGCGGCGGCAGGTAGAAAATACCAGACGTTCCGCAGAAATGTGTTTGTCTCAAAGGCGGCCGGGGCAGGACGTTGGGCAGTGACACATGCGGGCCGGCGTTCGCCCTCTCTGCCGAGGGACGGCCTGGGGGACGGGGAAGGGAGACGACGGCGTCGCTGCGGGTCCTCCGCCGCGAGTTATGGGCGAAAAGGGCCTTTTGCCATGGTTTGGACACGTGCGGAGCCGCAGCGGGGCGCGAAGGCCGCACCTGCCCCCGGCCCTGCGGGGCGGAAAGACAGGGTGAACCCTGCCGACGGGCGGCCCCGCTGCCCCCTCCCCGGGTCGTCGCTGACGCGGGAGCGGGGCC
>VXAL01006642.1:209219-278154 GCA_013399475.1 Chauna torquata | reverse complement strand
AGAGAACTTCCCGCTGAAGTACGGCCACAGGGCGTGCTTGGGGGGGAAGAGTTGAGCTACGAGCACAGACAGTCGCTCAGCAGGGGAGCGCCGTGAACCGTCTGTGGTTTTGCGTGTCTCTTTGGGCGAAGGCACTGCTGCAGTGTTTTCCAGAACAGCGCACGTAAAAAGTATTTGTAATTTTGCTGCGTTTTAGGCTCGCTGTCGTCTTTGAGACGTGTCGGTATCTCGGCCCTGACTGCTTCAAGTCACGGCTCAGCTGGCTCTACAACATATGAAATCTTTGCATTTCGAAACTCCGCGTGCGTGTACGCGGACCTGCTCGGCACGTAGCAGAGCGTGGTCCGAAACGGTTCGGGCAAGGTGTTAGTTACCAGCGCCGTGCCTTTGGGCGCCTTCGCTCTGCCGACGCTTGCTCGGCGTGATCCCGAGTTACTCTAAAATGGCAGGTTCAGAGTTGCCGAAGGTGGGTCGCTCTTCGCGCGCCTGACCTCCGGCTGCGGTTCTTTCTACCCAAACAACCTGATTCAGCTGCGGCTGCCTCCGTGTAATTTTAAAATAGAGGAAGTTAAACTGTGTTGTACGTAAAAATGGGCAGGTGCTCACTTTTTCCTGGGAATTATTAGGAAACGATGATAATGGGGGTTGCGCGTGTGGCAGAGGGACAGAGCAATTATAAAAATGGAGTTAGTGGTGGTTGTAATGGAACGGGAAAATCCTTGAGGTAATTGTGCTGTGTCAAATTACTTTTCAGCTTTCAATGGAGGAAAAATACCTTGATACCTTAATTATGTACTTCTGAACTCTAGCACGATACTTTGAAAAACGAGTGAGTGTTTCTACCTTGTTCATCGTTGAACAGACATGTACATTAATATCTTTAGAAATTTGGTCTGAATAGATAACCTTGGGCCCCATATTCCAGTCTCTCAGTTGAGAAAGAAAGCTGAACGTCTTCTGTTTGAAAATCAAATGGCAGGGAACTCAAACTATTATACAGAGGGGAATACTCTCCAGTTTCATTTGCTGTCTGAAGCCTATATCTGACAGTATAATGGAGTCTTGCTTAATACTGTAATCGGTTACAGGGGAGGGAGGGTGAGAGGCAACCATTAAGCAAATGGTCATGTTTTGGGTGAGGCTGTCTCTTGTCTTCAGTCCTTTCCAGTGTTTATCCGTATCTTCCTTCTGCACCTTATGGTATAGTGTGTTTTTATTGTCTTTTGATTTTATGTTTTGCCTTTTTTCTGTTTTAAAGCAACAATTTTTGCAAGGGCTTTGGGAATTTACTTGCTGCATTGTTTGATTCTGAAAAATCCATGGAAGAAATGATAAAGCTACAGAGGAACCACTTGGAAAAAACAACATTTTGAGTAGGTGGTAGAAATTTGTTACTAAAGGATTCTTTAACGGATTTGCATCTTCCGTTTTTTTCGTCATGAGTTTTATTTTCAGACCTTAGGACCGTGGTAACTATTGTCTGCCTTGTTTGCAGCTGACAGAGCATGAGCCTCCCTTTCCTTACCTCTTTCCTCTACTTCTTTTTTGTGTACTGGACCCCATCAAGACAGCCAGCCTTAAAATTTTGAGCTATCCTGTCCTAAGTCAGCTCCCTAGCCACAGCTGCTTATCTTGGGCAGAATGCTTTTTCTGTGCTAAAGGGTAAGTAGGTGCCGCTGCTTTCTTTCGGGCAGGGTTTCGCAGAGGAGCAGTTCCTCTTTGAAGGCAAAGCTGCCATGTTCAAGCGGTCTTGCTGCTGCGCGAGGACTACACCAGAACTACGGAAGCATCTGGGGTGCAGTGGTAGAGTTAGGAAAAGCAATTTGAAATTTCTCTGAGCCTGACAGATAAGAGCTTGAACAGGTCTCGTTCTAGGAGGCAGATAAGTGGGTTAGAAGTGAAAGACAAATGGCATTGGTTTTTGTTGACTTTTATAGCTGAAGCCTATGTTTGTCTCAAAACAAACAAACAAACAAAAACCTCTTTTCTATTTTTCCTCCTCCCTAAGGCAGGGATCTTTCTATTTGAATTGAGTTTGTGGTTGTTGAAAGATGAGCCGCGGGAGTGGTATCATTAGATGCCAGTTAGCTTGGACATTATTTCCAGACCCATGCTTTTACAGAGATGCCTGTTTTCTAATGTGTTCTTTTTTTTCATCTGCTGACTAATAGAATTGCCAAGTCCGTGATCTTGGCGCTCAAACAGGAGGGGGTAAAAAAAAAAAAAAAAGTAAATGTACGGATTTTAAGAATGTTGTTGGCCTGGTATAGCCTGATGTTTCAGTATTGCTGCAAACTCATACTTCAGTGGTGTGCTTTCCTCTTCGGACACTTGTGTGTTTAAAAAAAATGCACAAGGTGTATATACATACCCTTTTTCTTTCTTTTCAGCAAAGCTGCGTTCAAGGGTGGGGACTACAGTCAACCTGTTAGGTGAGCTACTAGAAAAGACTATGTAACATAAATGCAGGATTTCCCTTTTTTTTCTGAGAAGAAGCTTTGATCTCCAAAACAGCTTTCACTTCTTGCAAGCGTTAGTAAAAGTTTCTCAGATTTCACTGGCAGATTTTGTTGTTTTCACTGACAGTTTTGAGTTTTGTTGGGTATGTGAAGAGCAGCAAGAACTTTCCTCCTCTGGAGTGATTCAGTAGAGGAGTGGCAGGAGGTAGAGTTCGTGTTTCCAGCCATGGTTATGCTCCGCTCTGTGAGCACTGAAACTTAGCTACAATACACCAGTGATTTACTACACTTATCCTTTTAATGCCACTGATGTGCTTTAGAGATTATTTGCTTTCTTAAATCTTATTTAAATGTTCCTTCCCAGATAAAGTGTTTGACAGAGACTATACACATTGAAATTGGAAGTATTTTGCTTATCAAAAGTCTGCAGCAGCAATGTGAAATGCTCTAGATTTTCTCCCTCTCCTGACATGAAGGGGCTGATCTCTAGAGAGGTAAAAATGATTTATTCTTCAATATGGGCCTGTCCTCAGGCAAACCTCCCAGCTGTGTCCGCCTTTGTGCTAAAAGGATCCCATTAGATAGGGACTGAAGTTTATGCATGTTTACCTTGATGTTTACCTTGATGTGTTTCAGGCATTAAATGCCTAACAGCTATCTTTAGTGATGAATTGCGTGGCTAGAGCTCAGGGAATTGCGTGGCTAGAGCTCAGGTCATTTATCTGTACTTAAAGAGATCAGTCATCTTGGGTCATGTGTGACTTTGTACAGGGTTAAGATTTGAATGTGAAAATGATGACCATTTTGTTAGCCTCCGAAGAACCTTCAATTCTCAAACCTGTATGTAAAGATTTTTTTCATCTATTGTTGAAAAAATTTTTACAGCTAAGATAATTTGCTTGGAATAGGAATACCAAATATATGGGTTGGAAACTGTGGGAAAGAGTTGTTTTTAGATGGATTGAGTGTCACTGTCTGCTTCTATAATTAAACATTTTAGTCTATTTCTACAACACACTATATTTAGCTTATGATCAACATTTCCGTGTGAATATACCAGGTATATATATATATGTTTTTATTTTAAGGGGAATGTTTTGCACTTCTTGAGTGGTTACTGTTAACGTACTGTCTCATGACTTCATTTGAGAGCTCCTTCCGCGTTTACCTAATTTATCTTCTTGCA
The DNA here is from genome assembly GCA_013399475.1 of Chauna torquata. Lineage (NCBI taxonomy): Eukaryota > Metazoa > Chordata > Aves > Anseriformes > Anhimidae > Chauna > Chauna torquata. The sequence continues at coordinate 274,509 of VXAL01006642.1, read as the reverse complement.
TGGTGGTGGTTTGACTTCTTAAGTGGGCTCAGTATAAATGTCTTGCCACAGAAAACTTTTCCAGAATTGGAAGAATCGGGGTGAGTTTGATTCAAATTGTGTCTGCTGTTGACAGAAAAGAACATGTTAATATACATTGTGGCTGCGTTTCATCATTCTGTATGTTTTTCTAGATTTGCTTGTGTTTCTCACGGGGTATTTTGGCACTTAATAAAACTGACAGGTTAGGAGAAAGCTACTTGGCTTTTACAAGCTTTGTATCAGGTCACTTCTGCTGTTCTCCAGTTCCAAGTTATCTGTGTTTGTTCAGTTTTATATTGCAGCTAGGGAAAGAAACGACAAAATGTGATTGTGAAACTACGGTTACAACTTGTGATACCTAGGGCTGACCACTGTCAGAGAATTAATGTTTAACTTGGTCTTCCAACCAGACTCAATTTCAAGTTAAAAGCAAGTTGACTAGGGTACTGTTAGTTTTCTCCTCTGTGTGTGTGCCACATGTGCCATGCTAGATAGTTTTGAAGCTAACAAGTAATTTCCCAAGAATGTAGTGACAGTGTCTTTTAAGTGGAGGTTGTCTCTCCAACTGGAAGAGGACTCCTTAGGAACAGCTTTCTTGAAAACTGTCTGGAAGGCACCAGGAATTGCACATTGCCTGCTGAAGGCAGAATCTGGCCTGACATATTCCTTGGAGGTGGTTGTTATATTATCCACTCCCTTTCTCTTGGTAGATCTGCTGTTTCGTGCTGTTATTTTTCCCCTCTCCAGAGCCTCTGTAAACTATTTGCTCTCCATAGCTATTCAAAAATTGTAACAGTGCCTGTAAATTAAACATGGGAGCTGAATGAGGGTATTAGCTATCAAGAAAATAATTCAAAAGTTTACATGCTGTGGAGTGGATACTGGCAAACCTACACAAATTGCAAGAATTTACTTTGCTGGCTACAAGCACCTCTGAACCAGCTTGTGGAGAACTCTGTGAGCCCAGCAAGGCGCTCCAGATGCCTGCCCTGGTATGTTATTGAGTGGAATCCTGGTTTTTGTTGTTGTTGTTGTTGTTGTTGTTTGTTTTAAATACTTTTGTTTATCTCAAAAAGAGAAAAGAAGGAACCGTGGAGAGGAAGTGTCTGTTCGGGGACTTTTTTTCTTTACAAAGGTGGTTTAGACATATGAATGAAAATGAAACTTTCTGTGTTGAGAAACAGTTTCAAGTTTGCTTGACTGCTAGGTATAGCTTGTAGCATTTTTAAAAATGCTGGACCTTTTCTATTTAGAAAATGTATTTCTGCCATTATCAGCTAAAGGCAACTTTGAAATAAGTTGCTTTAGAAGCAACTAAGAGAAATTTTTAATTTGTCTGATGGAGCCTCAATATAGAAAGCCATTAATTCAGATCATTTAAAAATGGACAGGGGGGTGGGGGTGGGGATTTCCAGAGAGGAAAACTGAGAAGAAAATTACTATTGGCAGAAAATTTTCCTAAATGTGCACTTCTGGTAATTATATATGTTTCATATAATATAATATTCAACCATTTGTTTTTATAAAAAGCTAATTGTCTTTTAATGCGATCCTACAAATGAACTGTATTAAATGTTGTTTCGGTTATGGACTAGAAATAATTCTTAACACTAACAAATGTCAGAAAACTTTTGTCAAACTGCAAAATAAGGACTCCATATTGCAAATATTTTGATTAAAAATAATAGGGATATTTACAGAAAAGATGTAATAGTTTTGAAGCCATGTAGTAGAAAGGATCTTTGTGTATTGATTCTGGTGTTCATGTTTAAAGCTTCTCTTACACATGCCCTGTCTTCAGGTGAACTCAAGAAACATTTTGTTAACTTGTACTGCCAGGCTTTGTAAGTACATGAAAAGAGCTGTGACATCATTATATTGATATACTAGGGTTTAAAATGTGTGCATTTTAGGAGAAACACAGTAGCAGTTACTAGCTATAAACTGCTAGCAGGGTAAAATAACCACTGCCTTGTGAGGAGAGACCCAGGACCACCAATCCGTACGTGGTGCACGAGTGTGAACTGCTAGGGTTTCTCCTGTGTCCCCTTGCATGTCTGTTTAAAGAAAAAAAATTGGTGGGAAGTTTTCTGGGTTCATTTTTGTTGCTTTCCACGAGAACCTCTAGATGAGGTGAAATCAGGAAAAAAGGAGACTGTGTGGAGAAAGCAGCTTGATTTCTGGGAAGGCTGGCAGAGGCTGTGTTTGAAGAACCTGTTGTTGGGCCGTCTGTCGCGAACAAGCTCGGTACTTACAGGCTGGATGGGGAAATGATGCAAGTGCTCGATGCTGTCTCTGGTGTCTTCACAGGTTGTGTTTACCAGGCTTATGTGCACATTGAGCGTGCTTAGATCTCACCCCAGCTGCTCATTTTTACTCATAACTGAAGGTTACGTGCGTAACCACCCCAATCACCTCACAGCGCGGCCCGTTAAACCCACGCAGCAGTGCTTTAAGTGGATGTGGCCTGAAGCACAAAAGGGAGGTTTGGACCACGCAAGTTTCACTCAGGTAACGAACTGTCCTGGAGATGATGGGTTGTAAACCATTACACCTCTCATTTAGCAAGGTGGCATCTGCTGAGGCCATTAGCTTGCCCTCAGGTTCTTGGTTCAACAGCAAGTTGCGCTAGTTGAGCTGAAGTTGTGATTTAAACTCTGGACATATGTTTTGTGTGCATGCAAACTTGCACCAGTCTAATTTAATTGTTTTAAACTTACCTTTATTTAAACTGTTAGAGGTGGGCATGATTGTGCCTAGATGTTTCTGTGGTGGAGGCTGTGGGAGTACCCCTCCAGCTGCCTCCGTGCTCGTTGGGTGTACCACCCTAATTTCTTCTCTGTCATACCGCAGCTTTTACCCTGTGTTTTATTGCCCTCCCCTCCCATCCGCAGTCTGAACTGTTCATGTGAGCGATCCCTTATCTGGTTCAGCTAAAACCAGCCACGTTAGCAGACGAGGAGTTCACACCATGGGAAATTGCCTGGCCCGTTGGCTGAACCAGGCTGGGACTGATTTAGGAGTGGTGGAGCTGGGGAGTTTGTGGGAACAGAAATCGTAAACCAGGGCTGAAAAATAAGGGGAAGGATGAAGTAGCACAGTTGTCCTTGGGACAGGACAGTTGCCTGCAGCCAAAGCTTCAATGAAGAGATCCTTAGGACAGTTAACTCTCTTCTATGTACCACATTTTAAACTATTAAAACCTTGTTTTCCAAATGAATTATCTCAACCCTACATCTAGATCCTTCTGGTTGAGAGGAGTTTGTCGACTGATAAATTAGGTTTTGCCCAGAATTATGTAGTGGGGTAAGTCTTGATAATATAAATTGGGAAGAAAGGGTGTTTGCATGCTAGTTGGGGAATGTGCAAATAAAAGTCTGCAGCGTTTTTGGTGGAGGGCAAAGCTTGGGCTTTTTTGTTTGTTTTCCTTCTGGGAGAAGAGGGGAAAGGAAACATGGGGATGAGAACTATACTGCTGCAGCTTTCTGAAAGAATGTTGTTAACATCTTGCTTTGTTAAAAATATTCTAGTTATTCCTGTCTGCTGAATCGGGTTATTGAAATGAAATAATGACCTTTGCTCTCAGCCTGAAACAATACGAGAGGAAAGCAGGTGTTGGGGAAGATCAAGGCTTTTACCTCGCCTAGAAGATGTGAAAATAGATCTGAAGCTCTAAAGATGCTATATTATCGCTAAGACTATAAAATCTAGGAAGAATTTGAAAAGTTGGTTATGGTCAGTTGCCAAGAGCAATGCTACGATAAATTATTAACTCATTGCACTGTACTGCCTCTTAGTGCAAACAGTTATAAGCTGGTTACTGTGCTCTGCTTGGTAAGTCAACACTGTAAAAAATTCCTTGGTTATCTGGAAAATGTCTTCTTTGGGATGTTTATTAAAGGGACACCACAGGATTAAAAATCATATTCCCCTCTGTTGAAGGGGGAAATAGAAATCCATAAATGCAGCTGATTTCTTGTTGCCCGGAGAAGCCTGGTCAGTGGATATTGATTTGCTCAGTTTCGCTTTTGCTCCTCTCTCTATGTGGTGCTTTGCTGAGGTGTGATTCCTTCTGCCTACCTGGAAAAACACAGTGGGAGCAAGGCAGTCAGGTTAATAGTTTTGGAGGCACAAAACAAGTTGACTCATAGCTGTTCTGCAGGAAAAGCAGTTCTGTGGAGACCACTCCTCCCTTGTTAGCAGTAACCGAGTTAGATGAAGAAATGTCTAAGGAGGCTGTTCAGAGCATGCTGGGGCCTTGCAGCTGCCAAACAGCGCTTCTTCATGGCATACATTTTCAATTTTGAAAGAATTAAGAAATCCCGATTTCTGCTTTGCTTTCTTAGTGTTTTTATAAATGTAGATACCACAACATTTTCATTTCTGTTTTTGGTTGAAATATACAGAGCTTGAAAACTTAGACTGTCTTTAGTTGCCCGAAAATGGAAATAATTTATAAAAGAAAACTCTTGCCATTATTATAGCCCTGGACTTCTGTTACATTAATTTTTGGCTAATTTAATAGTATATAAGCAATATACTAGAGGTGATTGTGCTTGTAAGTATAACTTCTTTGTGTTATGCTTAGGGCTAGTACAATATATCATGAAAATAATTGCATATGAGAATATTTAAATGTTTGCTGTAGTATCTGTGGTTCATTAGAAGGGCACAGATGAACTTTCAGGGTTAAAATGAATATCCATATTGAGAGTAAACCATTTCTGGATTAGTGTCAGCATCTGCCACCCCAGTTTTCTTAGGAAAACACTGAATCCTGCCAGTACATGTTGCAAGATATGACCAACGTGACTTACAAACTAAGAAGCAAATCTATAAAATGCTGTTGGCTACATAGTATTGTTGGAATCTGAGATGGAAAATACTTTTTTTTTCAGTCCTCTTCTAAGTCCTTTTGCCAATCCAGCAAAATTTAGTAAGGTTCAGATCACGCTGCAAGGCTTTTTTGTTTAGAAAGGCTTTTGAGCAGCTATTACTTTGTGTCTTTTTTAATTTGTTGGCTGTTTGGGGTTACTTGAGTATTTGTCAAGGGTGGGACTTCTGTCATAAGTGGACTTCAGAAATGCTGCAGAAGTGAGCTTCTGGTATGAGTTCTTCCAGAGGCATTCTGTTAGTGTCTGATGGGTCCCGTTTAGGGCTTTCTTCTGACTTTCAAGGACATGAATGGATCAAGGCCCCCGACACCAAGGGATGTAGTCTTGCCTTCTGAAGTACTGGCCATCTGCAGTTCTCTGGAATAACCCAGATGGTCACAGAGCTCAGATGGGAACATGTGAAAGCTGAGGACAAAGCATGATCTATCAGAGGAACCTAGTTATAGAACAGTTTTCTAGCTAGAAATCAGGAGAATTTGGAGCCTGGTCGTCTTCAAGAAATAGCAAAGCACTGACTTTGAGATGGCTGTTCTACTAAAAGTGCCAGTCACCATTTGAATGCATTTTTATTCATGAACTGTTCTGGGATGGGGATGGAGAGTACCTTGGAGTGGAGAACCTTGGTTCCATAAAGGGTAAAATGCCAGAAGCTCCATGAAATCCAATTAAGACTTTTTTTTTAACTGCTTCTAAATTTACGCAGAAAACATTCCTAGACTGTATCAGTAGATGATAGTTAAATCTGCTAGGTCATTGCCAGTTACTTTAAGTGTCAACTTAATACGCAAGTGGTATGTTTTCTACTATAGTGGGCAGCCCTGCAGATATAACTCAAAATTAGTTTTGCTCAGTTTTATACCGCTGTGACAAAAAAGGTGGTCACTAGTGGAGGAAGGATATGAGGCCATCTTAATAATTTCTAGCCATACCTGGAGGTATAGTTTCTTAGGCTGGCCAAGGAGATGTTTTCTGACAGGCTACATTATGGGGCTATCTGGGACTGAGCAGAAGACTGCTTAGAGAGAGGCTGAGAATAGCGTATTGCTTCTTACCTAAATACCATTAAAACTAGATGCTGCACTGTTCTGGAGCTTCTACTTTTCGCTGAAACTTCACTGTGTCTAGCTGTTGATTTTTTGCTTGCTTCAGCCATATTAACTCTTGTGCTTACCCTGTTGGTACTAAATGGTTCTTCGGTGTTTCAGTTTTGTGGTAGAGTAACAGATGTTGCTCGAGGTGTTAGCGGTAGAAAAGCCCCGCGGAACACCTAACATGTCCCCTTTTGAAGGACAGGGTGGTCCCGTGGGGTAGATGTGCTGGTGCCGTGTTTGGCAGTGTGGTGTCTGCCATCGGCTGCGGTTCATTTCTGAGCATTTCTGCTCGTTTGCTTGTTCATCTGTAACATCGAGTCACTTGGTTTCTTGGTGGCTTAAAAGCCTGTTCGAGGAAGGCCAAACTCCGAAACGTCCAGAGCTGGTCGCGTGCTGTGCTGGGCCGTGGTGTACGAGGACCTGCAGCCAGCGTTTTACACTGTGCTTCGGTGGCCTTCGGGAGCCGTGTTTTGATAAGCACGACCTGATTACTTTCCATCCGTCCAGCTGACCGGCGTTCTGTGTGTGGGCACCGCTTATTGCAGTGTTTTTTAGAAGGTGTCTCCGAGTTCCTCCTCCTCCTGTGAGGCTGCAGCCCTTGCAGGAGGACAGGCCCGCCCGGTGACAAGCCTGCCGGGGGAGATGGAGCTGCGCAGGCAGGAAATGCTCATCGCTCAGCCCTGGTATCTTTGTCTCTGCTTCCTGTCAGTTAAACCACGAGCAGGGGAGCAGATGCACCGAGAGATGACTCTAGTTTCTGTCATGGGCAGCCATTGTGCAACAAAACTGTCTCCTCAAGAAAAGACCCACGGCTGCATGCTTGTGATTCTATTATCTGCCCGAGACCCTTATTTAGATACGTGAGAGTAAAGATCAGAATTTAATTAGTTCAGGAGAAAGCAGGACCTGAACTCTTGAAGCATAAACTGTAAAATAGTAACTAGGGGAGTTATTGCAGAGCAGGGAGAGTTGGGGTCCAGTATTTCTTTTTCCACTGCTACTGGTATAGGAATTTTTAAATGTGTGTGAGAAACAGAAGGATTGGACGTGAAATCACGCAATTTCATGAATGTCTTTCTGGGCGGATAATTGCCATGTTACTTGACCCAGTGAGTTTTTATTGTAAGATCCGGTAATCTTTGGAATTATTCTTTTTTTCTCCTTCTAACTCACTTGAGGGTCCCTTTCTGAGGAATTTCTGGCTTTCAGTTAAGCAAGTCATTACATGCGTATTCTGAAATTAAAAAAAAAAAAAAAAACACAGAAAAAGCACATTAAAACTTGTATTTTAAAAGATACAGTGTTTTTTATCCACATCTCATGATTTCTAAAGATATGTATATTATTACAATGTAGTTACTTTATTGAAGCTAGAACCCTAATAATAGCTTCCTCTGCATCAGATTTTAGAGAACTGAGTACTCCACGCATCAAAATTATATTAGAAGTGAAACTGGGCAGATTAATTTCAGCCATTTTGACTGATTTAATGCTCTTTTCTTCCTCAGGTGACAGTGTAACTCCCAGAATGTTTGTATTTATATTTTTTCAACAGTTTATGCGTTGATTAGCCAGCAACGAGTAGAGAGGTTTCTTTGCTGCATGATAAAACTGTTCTGTATTACCTCCTCTTTAAAACAGAGGCTTTTAGTCTGAGGGGTGCATCTTCTGAATGGAGGAGAGAGAAATGTTCTAGGGGCAGTGAGATCAGATGGCTAAGGGCTTTTTTGTGTTCTTTGCTTTTTTTTTTTTCCCTGACTTCTCTTGGGTTATGAATCAATAGGTTATGAGTCATATCACTTGTAGCTCTCAACGGTGTCTTGACCCTGAGGGAGCAGCTTCTGGTCCCCTGAGTTTCTGCAGGACCAGGAGCCAGGACCACAAGGCTAAAAATCTGAATTTTGCCTCTATGAAAGGCACCAGCTCTCGCGTTCCTAACATAGTTGCGCTGGAAGCCTTTCTCAGATAAGGAATGCTTGTGCTGATCTCTCTTTCTTTTAGTTTTGAGCACTGTTTTTCTCAGTGCTGTGGTGTTTGAGAGGAAAGGTGCGAATAGGGCATGAAGCCCTGGAGGGTGCATGTAGGAAAGCCTCCGAGAACCTCTTGCTTGAAGCTTACGGTGCCTTGACAAAAGGCACCGTATTGTGTTTTTTTTTTTTTCCCACCCACAACTCTGAAATTAATTTATTGCATCTGTGATCACAGCAAACCATGTTTGGTTGGAAGCTGAGACTTTGCAATCAGACAAATCAGACTTCACAATCACAATTAGATCAAATATTAGGTGCCAGAAAAAAAAGAAGAAAGGAGGCTGGAGGACAAGTGAAGGGATGGATCAGAAAATATGTAAAGCAACCTCCCCCGCATTGCCTTGTTTATGGTACCAGTTAATCTTCCACTTCAACCTCAGTTTTCCCTTCGTGTTTTTTTGTTGTGTCCTCCCATCCCCCCCGACTCTGTACAGGTTGAGTGTCATACTGGGAGAGGAAAGGGTAGGGTGGAAGCGGTAGATAAAATGCTTTTTTCATCTCTGGTTTCTATGATAATTTGAAAGTTTTCATGCCAGAGCTGAGGTCTGCTGAGGAGCTGCCTGCATGGCAGGGCTAAAGGAAGGACCTTAATACACCTTTGTTGCTGGCCCATAACCAGTGGAGAAAACTGGGCTCTCCAGGAGATGCAGCCCACCTTCTCTCCCTTTGCCTACAGAGAAAAGTTAGAGCAACCAAGGTCCTTTATTATGGAGGTATTTGAGTTTCTTGGAAGTCATCTGAATTTAGAGGATTTGAGTGCAGGGGGAGGGGAGGAACCCTGCGTGTGCGCACGTGCACGTGCTTGCACGTGTGTGTTTGCCTGCAGGAATAAGGATGTGGAGTATGCCTTGTAAGCCCATGTAACAAGAATGGTCACCTGCTGATCCTACAAGCTGCATGGCAAAATCTTTATGAACCTGGGTGCAATAATATCTGTTGTACTTGTTCCTCAGAGCTGAGAGGAGGTGGAAAGAGGTCTCCAGGAACCCTTCATAAGCTGGAGGCCCCGGTGAGGTAGCACAGCTTTCAGCTGCAGGATGAGACCGAGCTGGGCGCACAACCCAGCCCAGGGTGACCGGACAATCCTGGCCTTTCCCCATGCGGTTTGGTCCCCCCCAGCTTTGCTGCCCAGCTTCCCTCTGCAGCTGGGGCATCGCAGAGTCCCATGGTAGGAGCCACGGCTGGGCAGCACAGGGACGTACTCTGCAGCCTTTCCCAATTTAGTTCTGCAAAAGAGGCAGGAACTTGAGTGATGAAATGAGGAAGAGGTGAGGCTTGAATTTCTCTCCACCTGCTTTGCGGGGGCTCTGAAACTTTCCGAAATACCCAGATTTTGTAGGTCTTTTCATGCCACGCTCATAAATTTCTGTGTCTAGTTCATTAGCAGTGAATTCCTGTGTCTCCTCGGAGCAGGTGTGTGCTCATACGAGAGTGGCTTGGGCTTCAGAGCGAACATTTCCCCAGACATTACGAAATGAGAAATACTGGCCTGTCCAGACGCCGCCTTCCCTCGAGGGACCTTTGCAGACCCCGCTCCTTTTCCACATAGCTCTTAGGAGAAATCTTTTTGCTTTTTTTATATTAATCTTGTTGGTCTTTGACTTGTGTTTTGTAGCTGTTTGAAACCCCGCAGTGGGAATCGTTAGTCTAGCAACAAGTCAGGAGATAATTTATATTCTCTTAATAGCCAAGTTCACTGCTTTGAAATTCCCTAGACAAATAGTCTCCCTTCCTAATCCCACCCTATCCAAATACTTTAGAACGTAAAATGTAAGCTACACTGATCTAAAAGAAGAAAAAATCTCAAATGGCATGAGAATATTAGTTTGTCTTATCCTACATAGTTGCAAGTTAAAGTATTTATTATTTTATTTACCCTAAGCATCATGAAGCACATGTGTTTTCAGAGTAATATGAGTGGAAACATGGCATTTTAGAGCATATTAAAAACTGGCAGTTTGAAAAGTATTATCTAACTTAATTATGGGTTGAGTGAATGTTCTTCCCACTATAACTGTAAGCGCCCTCTCACCTTACACAGGTTTTAAGGGTGTGATTTTAGATGCAGTATTCTGCGTTTGGTTCTTTACCTAACATTTTTCTGCAGACATTTCAGTGAATCAGATCTGCCACGTGTTATGTCCTGGATTTATGTTCAGTGCGGCAGAAATGCCTGTACTCTTCGTATCGTTAATGCTCCTTCTCCCTCTGCTCCAATTTAGACAGCCTCATCGATCTAACCCTGCAGCAGCTTTTGGGAAACAGCAATGCCAAATGAGGAGGTAATCTTGGAAAACAGCACAGGCGTTCAGTGAACATCCGACATAGCAAACACCTGGAATCTGGACATAGTTGATTATCTTGTTAAAAACTGGCTGAAATGAGACAAATGTATAGAAGTGGGAATTAAGAGAAACACGGGAGTGTTTGCCTCTCAGAACAGTGTTCTTAACAAAATATATCAAAAGAGTTAATGTTGAAGGTGCTAATAGGGGAAAGATTATGACAAAGACTGAGGGCAATAAAACCCAAACCTTCAGTCTCTCTGCATGAATGAGGAGAAAGTCTCAGGAAGTTTTAGAGAGGCAAGATAATTCTGGTCCTTCTTCTGGGTACAGTGCTGAAAGGTATATTCGGTGCGTCTAACCTGGATGGGATTATTTGGATAACCTGCACATAGAGCTCTTTGTGTGTGCTGTGCGCTCCACACCCTTAAGTAGCTGGCTGTCCAGTAACAAGGTGGTTTGTGTACTAGACAAGTTACAGCGAGAGCCTGGGGGTTTTGTTTTGTTTTGTTTTTGAAGTCCCTCTGGCTATGTAATGCTTACCCTTTCTAACCAAGACCATGTCCCTCCCTCATTTTCTGTGTGTCTGTGTGTGCTGGTGCTTTTTCGTAGTGTTTCCAATTTCAAGTTCGGTTTTAAACTAATATTTTCAGAGCATTCTTGGAGTTCAGAGCAAACTGCCTTGCGAATGACTTTGCTCCCTTGCCTGCATACTATGGGAGAGTTTACTAATCGTGTTTACTTGAGCATATCTGGAGTATTTTCTTACTTCTTACTTTCTTCCGTGGTAGGCTGTAGCCAGGAACGCAAGTACAGGTTACCCATGCAGAAAGCACGTACAAGTTCAGGGCCGTGACTCATTGTGCTAAGGGAGAACGTACAGTTTCAGCCTTCCAACCCAAATGCGTTTGAGCCCTTCAGCCTAGGAGTTTAAAAGCTCAGCTCTCTCGTTTTATCATTTTCACTCCTTTTAAATATTTTTTTATTAGGTGTGTGGCTGATATGAGTTACAGCTATGGTGATCTGTAGAATATGATAAACTAGAAATCAGGCAGAGGAGTTTACCTTACAAAAACAGTAACAGGCCTGATGCCTTGATTTAGGAGACTAGCGTGAAAACATCTAGTTTGCTTTGGTGTCCCATTTAAAAGAACGTGACAATCACGGCTTATATGAATTCTTCTTAATGAATGCTGTCTGTTAAAGTAAAGAACACGATTAAGCAAAAAACGAAGCTGAATGTGCTCGTGCTCAAAAAAGCAGTTACATTAGCAAAGGCAAACTGGGGGAAAAAAACAGGCTTGTCTGTGCTGGTGGTTACTGGGAGGATATTCATGAAGTCTGACTGAAATCTCTTACTTCCCTGTTTACAACAGTCTCTTATCAAGTTACCTGACTGTAGGTACGGTTTTGGTACTTTGCACCTCTTCTTATATTACCTTTCATTCCTGTTTCTACAGGCTTTTTTGAATCAAGTATTTCTAACTTGTGAAATGTTAGGAGGTGTTGTCACTCACTCTTGGAATTTTTTTTTTTTGATTTGTTTTGCTTTGTTTGCTTTTTGTGTTTTTTTTTAATGTGGTGGTTTTTTTTTTTTTTTTTTGAATTCGTATGGAAGCTTAGTGCAAACACCATCTTTGTGATTTTGACAAAGTAGGATATTTGGCTGATTTTTCTGAGAGATTTGCTGACTGAGATGTGTCTTTCCTGTCCCAACCTCATAAATAACTCCGTGACTGTGTTAGTAACGGTATGAGATTCTCCAAGCCCTTAAAAATAAAACTGTCTTGGCACTACTTGTATTATTTCACTCATCAAACTCTTCCAGAAAGATCTTGTATGAAGAATTAACCCCAGTGGTTGTGGCTGAACAGGTGACAACATGGACTCATAGGGATGTACAAAGAACACGTTTATCGGGACACCATATGGGAGTTATGCTGTGTCCGACTCCAGCCTGGAGAGAGCAGATTGCCTCTCTGTTTGTGCAAAGAACTTCACCCATGAATTCCTGCGATATAATCATTGTAAATGCATGACAGAGTACTTCGTGTATTTTTTAGTAACGTTAAGTGAGGGTCTTTGTGCCAAATAGATTAAAAAGCTTCATACACAGTGTGCAAAAATGTGTTTTAACTGATAAATTCTAAAATCTGATGTTTCTATCTACATTTCACCCATGTGTCATTGTTAACCACAATGCTAACTTATATTTAAGTGTAAGTGCTTTTCCAAAGGTGGAGCCAGAATCTGCAAAGACTGAAACACTTGTTTAACAACTTGTTAAGAAAGGAGCTTATGGTGTTACTTGTGATCTTTGTGCTTCTTTGTGATCTGTGCTATTCTGTTTATCAACACAAGCTCTGTTAGACTTTCTTTTGCTTTTGATTGGGTCTGTGATTCTTGTCTGACAGGTTAAAAAGTTGCATAAATAAATATTTAGGTTAAAGAAACGAGCAAATAACGCTCTGCTTGAGCATTTCGTTCACGCTTGCTTGTGTAAGTATAGTGGCAGGAGCGTTACCCTGTACTGTTCGCTTTGGCAAAATGGACCGCTTGTCCCAGTATGGAAGCTGCCTGAGCAACCCTGGGTCATTTGTTAGAATATACTTACTTATTTGTGAAAACTCTGTTTAATTCTGAAATGTATGATGTTCATATACAAAAGCAAAGGTACCTGTCATATGAGAATACATTAAAAAAAGCCTTGTACAGCCTTCCGTAGCCTCAGCACCACCAGTGATGCTCACAGGGATGGCCAAGCATCTCACATGAATCATAAGCCGTGCTGTGGCACCAGGGAGAAAAATTGCTGCTGATTTTTTTCCACATTGTATGGTTTTAACTTGGTGCCTTGAGTGTCTAGACTGCAGACCCTGGACTGTGGAAACTGGATTAGCAGCAGACCCTCCAGAGAGGGAAGATGGGCTGAAAGTCATCACGGAGAAGGTGTGGGAGCCAAGCTCAGGGCAGCAGCATGTCCTCATCGGGCAGTGGGAAGTCTACAGTGGTGGAAGAGCCGCAGGCTGGAAGCGCCTTCTGCCAGCACCCTGCCGGTCACGTGCTCAAAAAGCATTTGCCTGCCTCCTGCTCTAGCAGCAGGGTCTGAGGGGAGAGGAGGAATTAGTGTAATTAGATTATCTCAAACCCAGAACAAGTCATTTGGGGTTTCTCCGAGGGATGTTTCCTGAGGTGGTGAGAGCTATTAAAATAAGTAGCAAGTGCTTGCGGGCCATGGTTCTTGTTTGAGGTAGCATAAATCTCTTTGCCGCTTGGTTTCTGAGCTTGTTCTTGCAGGCGTTTCGGAGCATCTGCTCTCAGAGTAGCCTGACCATATCTTAGAGTTCATAAAATGAAATATAACGCCTTCCTCTAGCTGTCAGGTAAGAAGGAAAAATGACTTTTATGATGCAAATACTTTTTTTTTTTTAAAATGATACGTTTGAGAATAAAGGTTGTTCCTGTTGGTAGCAAGGGTTAACCATTGAGGGCAACAGGTATAGGCAGACTTAGGTATGTGATATGTTTGACTGTTTTGCAAGGTGCTATAAATGTTGGCTCCGTGTAATCTGATACCAGGGTAGGACAGGCTAACTTAATGAAGGAAAATAGACAGCAATGTAAAAGAACTGGAATTTCAAGTCTAGCTGACTAATAACAGCCTGCTCCAGAGGGTTTTTGACTGCTGGTACTGCTGACAGCTGACAGCACATGAGAGGCAAACAGCAGAAATATTGCCTAATGGGCTCTGTATTCATACAGGTTCTGTAGAGACGCTGCAAAGGTAAGATTATATACATTTCTGAACCTGGCAGATCTGCTGGGTGCAGCCGTGAACATACACATCGTTGATAGGAGTGAAATGCCACACTGGGGCTTGGAAGCGTGTCTGTGTCCAGGAAAGGGGAGGCTTCAGCGAGTTCTGCATGGTTTAGTTTGTGCCCCTCGTTTGTTGGTTTACATCAGTTAAATCAGATTTAGATTTCTGAAGCGGCTCAAATGCTCAAAACACACAGAGGTGAATCACAGAGCATTTCTCTGGCTTTTTGAAATTATTTAAATGTTTTGTTTGTTGTGCTTGACTGTCCAAGTTGGAATAGTTAAAAATAAATAAACTGGAAAAAAAAAAAGCAACAAAATGCTAAAAATCTATGTTGGGAAAGTTGTAACAGGGATTGTTACTGAGCTTGGTCCTATGGCATCTTCTGCTGAACACTCAAAAAGTCCAATGGGAGTTTGACTCACGGATCTGGAATTACCAATGCTTGACTGGAAAGGGCTGCCTGGAATAAGAAACTTTTGGCAACTGATCTCTGCTGGCCTTTTGTCAGTTTTCCCTCTGTAATGTATATATTTTGTGTGCACTTACATTTCAGTTTAAAAAAAAAAAAAAGTCTACATCTGTGGCTAGCTGAAAAAGGAGTTTTCTTTAGTAAACTGAACTTTTTCCTCCAGGTGATCTAAAAGTGATGACTGCATTACTAATTTGTGGGGAAAGGAATTTTTAGAGGCCGGCTGACAGTTTTATGTCAGTATTTGGTACAGACTGGCAACTGGTAATTTGTGAAGCTCGGCACCTAGCCAAAGCAATTATCTTTAGTTTCCCCCAATCTTTCTTCCTCCCACTGCCACCTCTTTATTCTCTTCTGTGCCTGTGTTAATCAAAGCAGCAAAATCTCTTGGGGTCAAGCAGCTCTTCCCTCCTACACCCCCTTTTACAAGTTTTCCTCATATCCTGTTTTGGCTGTCTTGATGCTCAGCCCTTCAGCTGTCTCTACACTGAGACGCTTTCCCTTTGAAATCAGTGAGATTTGACTTATCTGAAGCTCTCTTGTTACGGTTGCTTCAGGATCGTGGTCTTAATTCTCCTTAAAAGGTGCTGTTAAATGCCAGAAACCACCTGAGAGTGCCTTTTAAAACATTTATTCTATGTCACTGGAATAATTCTCATGGTTTACAAAAACTTCTGAAGCAGATTTGGGATTTTATCAATTTACAATTTTCTCTGTATCTTTTTTTTAACCCCTTTTTTGAGATTTTGAGCAATGTAAAAACTAGCAAGAAATCTTTCTTACTAATGTTATTTATTAATATTGGTAATTTGGTTATTGTATGACAACACGGAAACAATCCTGTCTCTGCAAATTTTCTATTGGGTAAAACAACCTATGTTATTTGGATGTTATGGGAGGGGAAGTAATTAGAGATCCTTTGTTTTCCTGTGTCTACATAGTTAGTATCACTTACCTCTCGATGAGCTGGACTATGCAGACACTTGAAGCGTCATCTCAAACTTGTAGTTCATCTCTTCTGGTTTTGGAGTGTTTATTTTATTTTTTCTTGTGGAGAATATGTGAATCCAGAAGTGACCGGTTACAAAGAAATAAAAAATTTACTGCCTGTAGATATGTAGTGGAAATCTGCGTTACTGGAGGTTTGCTTTTTATGACAGGTCTTTTCCATTCGGCTTAAAAAGAAATCCTTATGTAATGCAACTGATTTGTTCTAATTACATCAATCTATTTTTAAAATTTTACTAAGATTTTGACTTCTGTCATGTCTGTAGCAAGATGTTTCACCAAATACATCTAGGATGATATATTTTTAATTGCTTTCCTTTCATCTGTTCAAAACCCGTTGCTTCTTGACTTAATTGCATGTCTCCTTGTTCTCATTGTATCAAGTGGGAAGCATGGGCGTCTGATTTTTTTTCCTTCTCTTTACTACTAGTGATGAATTAGCTACAAAGGCAGAATCAAAATGATGCCGAAGTATTTTAGTCCCCAGCTTCTGCATTTTCTGGAGGTTACCATGCAGATATAGCATTATGCATCAGCAAAAAGAGAAACAGATCTTTGCTGTTAATATTACTGTCTTAAGCTTGTTTGCGGATCCATATTATATTGGTTTAACAGCATCATGCTTCTGAAAGCATTCTTCGTAACAAAAATCTGATGTTTGTTAGGATAAGAGACCATGAGATAGCCCATTGCAGAGAAGTTCTTAGAAAGACCGGCAGTCATACCATCAAAGGCCAGGAAACGCAATGCCACAACGCATTTGTGGCCAACGTTTTTCAAGTGATGAAGGCCTGACTTGCACATATTCTTCTTCCCTTTATGGCAGTAATTAGGCACAAATACTAGCCTTTGCAAGAGTCAGCTGTTGTGCTTCTCTGCTCCCCGAGCAGATAGTCTGAGTGCTGAGATCTTGCAGGCTTGGCAGAGTGCGCCAGCTGTTTACGCTCTGCCTTGGGTCACACCGTCTTTTTTGGGGGGCTCAAGTTAATCTGGTTTGTTTGGCTTCAAGTGGATGTGGATCAAGCTAAATATCCTCCCAACAGTGCTGAGGTGGTGACGAGCAGTGACGGATGGAGCTGGCTGAACTGGAAGCAGGGAGGGAGCATTTCTGCATGTCCCCTTGTTGTAAAGGACAACAAGGTTGTGGGGTTTTCAGTTTTTCGGCAGCCAAAATAACTACGCCAAAATTAGAAGCAGAAGGGCACAAGCTTCATATATTTATTTCGGTATATATATGTACATGTGTGTGCACATACACACATGTATAGATGTGTACACAAAAATGTATGGGGATAAAGTGTATTTATGTAACTGCAGCTGCTGCGTGTGTGCATGCATCCTCGCAGGCATGCATTTAGGGTCGGTGCTGTACAGCGAAGCAGCACTACCTGCTTTTTATCTAAGTGTAGCTGAAGTAATGCAGCTTATCTGTGAGCTGAGGCTTCAGTAACCCAAATCCAATTTGCAAAGTTTCAGAGCCTTACGGGTAGCCAAGGCTGCTAGGTCACATAACTGCTTCTGAAAATCCACCTTCGTCTTCTCTTTCATGTGTTGAATGTGCCTAAAAGTACGATCTGGGCAGCTGCAAAGTGGTGTTTGAATCCACTAAACAGTTTTGTTCAGGGGGAGGTGGGAGAGAGGGAAGGCAGAGAGGTCCAGTCTCTCACATGCTTTGGGGAGGAAGGGAGGCTGGTGTTGTGATGTCTCTTCTCCCTAAACTTCTTGTTGCATCATGCATCCAATCTATGGAAAAGCAAGATGCGGTTATTTTCTTATTAGGAGGATGAAGAAGTGGGGGAGAGGATTTGGACCCTTGCTTCCCCCTCGGGTGCCCTAGCTCCCTTCCCTTAGGGCAAATTACAGCTGGCTTTTCCTGCTGAGTGGGTTCTGCTTTTTAAAAGTGAACATTTTGTGGAGAAGCGACAAAAACCCAGCGTGGTTGCCTGAGCAGACTCGGGAGGCTCAGCCTTTGTATTAGCAGGTGTTGGGATACTTTATTCAGAGCTCAAGAGTTTCAACAGTGGAGCCGGGGAGAGCCTTCCCCACCTCACTATTTTCTAACTTGCTGTTTAGGACTGGCCTTTCTAAGGTAGTCTGATTTTTGTGGCCGTAGCATACATCAGTTATTTGTACAGTGCTCTGCGTCTGCACACCTATGCAGATTTGGGCTTACCTTTTCACATCAAGCATGAGGATCCAGAGGGAAAAATGCCTGAGCTACGCTATAATGTCCTTAAAACTTCCCAGCAGTATTCCGCCAGGGCTGGTGTGCAGCAGCTGTGTTATACAAATGTGCTAAATAAAAGGGACTCAAAATGTTAAAAGTATCAGGGAATATGGGTTATAGAAAAAGGAAGGTTTTCAGGGGTTGGGGAGTCTGTAAACAATGCTGAAGTAATTATTGTTAATAGTCCGGAAAGGTATCTTGCCTCGTGTTAAATATTCAGGCTAACAGAGGTTGTTGCCCCCACAGAAATGATACTTACTGAAAATGCGATTAGTTTGTGGCAGCAAAGAAGAGCTTGTTACTTGTGTTTGTGCTTTCTGCCCTCTTTGGAGTAAGTGTATGCTTTTATTTGACATTTAGGGAGGGGGGTTCATTTCAGTTCCTTTACGTTGACCGAATTGTGTACCTTTTTTTTTTTTTTTTTTGATTAATTATGTTGAACAGATGAACCCTCTTATTGTGTTCTCCCTACTGTATGTATACCGAGAGCCCATGGTGACATAGGCTGGTTTCCAGCCTGGCTGCAAAACAGGGATTTATTGGTATTGAAGATTTCTTTGTCCAAGCTCAGAAAAGGTCACTCTGTTGACTTTTATTATGTCAGCTGCTTCTTGCATAGTTTCCCCTAGGCAGTGTGGATACTTTCAGAAGATTTCTGAATGTTCCTCAAGTTGTTTCTTTCCTTCCTTCCTCTGTGATAGCCTTACCATGTTGTTTTCCTATCTTCTTTAATTTGTGTGAGCAGCTGAAGAACTGTGCCTTCAGAAATTTCTCATGCCAAGTAATACATATTAACTTGTTCTTCTTGCTTGTCATTTTGCTGACTACAGATGCTCGGGGTCTAAGGACATGGTTCAATGCTCCAGTTTTGTGCAGTCTGTGTTAGTGTTAACTGCACAGGGATAACCAGTCTGAAGAATGCCACAGTAGATGGTGTTGTTAGCATTTATGCTCAGTGTGGATAAAGTCATCATGGGTTTGGGACTCCTGGGTTATGAGAACTGTGATATCATTCAGCTTTCTTTCCTTTTTATGAAAACCAGACTCTACGATCTATGGCTTGTATAGTATCTTAAGAAGGTGCGACTCTACAAGGAGTGGACTGGCTCTGCCTTGGTCCGTCCTTAACCTCCACTGGTGGAAAGGAGTTAGAAACTTGAGTGAAATGATGCAGTTAACATCCAGGTGTTTGCCTGACCTCACCCCTGACAGCATTCAGTCTTTGGGTCCAAAATTTCCAGGTGGTACCTTTGTTCTTCCCTGTCATTGACTCCCTTCTTCCTCCTGCATCCAAGCTGTTGTTGAGCGAGGGGTTCAGCTTTGCATTTCTATTAAGTCCCGACTTTGACGCTTCTAGGCTAGAGCTAATGCTGAAGACTGTCTTTGAAATTCATTGGGAAATTTCAGTCGTAAGGTGTTTGTCCCTGTGCTGAACGAGTTGAGCCATTTCTGCACTACGTCAGGATTCAAATCCGCATTTGATCTTAAAGCAGCTAAGCTTGTTCTTAATTTTAAATGTGTGAATGATGTGCCTAATGTCACAAAAAGGGCAGTGCAGGATGACTACAGTCATCTTTAGTAACCCTAGGTGGGACGGGGTCCAGTCAGTAGCTTGCTGGAGATGTCTTTGTTCAGCTGGGGTGCTCTTGGTACTAGGACTTGAGCTTTCCAGATTTATATCTGAGCTTCTGCAGTAAACGTTTGGGTTTGTTCCTGGCACTTTGATGCATGCTACCTATCCAGTGTGCTGCTGTATTATTTTAGTGCTCTGCATTGTACTTGGATGCTAAGGCAGTAAGTGTTATACTGGCTAATATTGTCAGGAGTTGAAGGAGGAAAATGCTGATTTCTTATTTCCAAGTTGGAGCCTAGTTGCAGCCTAGGGAGCACTGTGTTTAGCAATAGTGCAACTTTTCTGTAGAAACCAAACCCACTTGTCCTGGAGGTGTTTCTTACCAGCTTTGTTGAACTGGCTGAAGAGGGTAGGATGAAGTGCAGGGAATGGATGATGAAGAGTGGTGGGGAAAGAAGTTGTGATGTCTAGCCACAAGGTCCTACAGGACATCTTCTGGGATATCAGAGAAGGAGTGCAAGGGTTAAAGTGGCTGCATGTGCTTTTTGAAAGACTGACTGAGGAGGTTATTCCTAGATGTTGAAATCAGTAGAGGAGGGGAATTCTCAGAGGGGTTGAGATGATTTATTCATGTGTTCAGTTTTAAGGATTAAGCAAAATTAGGATTTTTATTTATATTGCTGTGTCTTAATATTTCTTTAGTATAATATGTTTCTGCAACAATAAGTTAATAAAAGCAAACATTTTATTCTGTGGTTCTGGAAATTTGATGCAAATTTTATGGTAATATATACTGGGTCCCCTTTCTCCTAGGACTAATTGTGTGTAGTCAAGCTTATTGTGCATGTGAATACAATTTATACATTTTGTGCTCTTTGCAAATAACTTATTTTCTGTTCACAGATGTACGTAAAATCAGACAGGGAGATAAGTGGTATTATATAGCAAAAACAATAGTCATGTTTGTGTTAGCCTGTAGACAGCAGGATCCTGTGATACTTGGAATAATGAAAGCACAGTTTATAAAAATAGATGTGGAGGAAAATATAGCTGGTGTAGAATTGTGCGGCCTTCTGTGAAAAGCTGCTGTATGCCAGAGAAAGTGATATGGGTTAAAGGAAAGTACTCTGCATTATTTTGCCATGCAGTTGTTTCCCAGCAGGTCATTTGTTACTACTTATTTACCACTAAAGAAGGAATCAGAAATTCCCCATAAACAATAATAGTTTGAGTGCCTAACCTTTATAATAGCCGTAAGGTTAGATATTAAAGCCGACTAAAGGCTGTTTGCTCAGCTGTCCACCACTTTGGTCGCAATGTTGTGGTTGCATGGCTCTCTTCTTTTAAGAAAAGAAGTGTCATTTTACTCTAGTTGTAGATTCCGTGGTGTTTTTTTGTTTTTGGTTTTTTTTTTTCCTTGGGTGGTGTTGGGCAATGAGCAGCCTGCTCCATAATCTTACTTCACTGGATCACAGTGGGGAAAATTCCTAAAACAGCAGCATTTGAATATCTGTTCTTGCAAAGGTATCAGATTATTAGGAGCTTTGCGTTACCGTGAAGTGTAACAACTTTAGTGTTTGTGTGGATCCCATTGGAATAGCATGTGTTATGCTGCTGCAGTCTCTTAAATGATGTCAAATGATGATACTTGATTTTGTGTTGAGGTTGGTTTTTTGTTTATTTGGTTGGTTGGTTTGTTTGTTTTAAATAAAAAGTATGAAAAGATCTCTGTATAGCTTTTAGTAGTTTTGCTGCCATAGCTTTTGAATCATGTCTTTGTTGTGCATCTTGGTATTGTACTATCTACTGTAAAATATTAATATTTTATAGAATAATGATCTGGCACTAATGGAAGACTATGCAAATTTTCAGCGAACACAGGGAACTTCTAAAATCTGTCTTGTGGTGGTGGTACCGCCAGTTTTCCTTATGCCTTACTAGCTTACTAGGTAGCCTACATCTCCAGCAGGGTGTTTATCCTGATTTCGCATTGTTGCTGTTAATTGTTGTTGACCTTAGAAAGTTACTGGGCTTTAAGCACTTGTACTCTTTGTTCATGCGCATGGATTGCATGTGTGTAACGGAGATGATTGTAAGCCCTTTCTGCATTCTGGTTCTGGTTCTCCCTGGACAATTAGCTTAACCCTCATTTGGAGATAAGTCAAATAAGTTCAATATAAGTTCACTGATTAGCGGGAGTGACTTCAAATATTACTGTTTTGTCGTATTGGAAAGTTATAATTCATTTCTAGGCAGTAACCAAAATAGAAATTGTACTTAAATAAATTTCCATTCCTGTCCTCTCTTCTGAAAGAGTTGGTATGTCCCTGTTGACATGTATTTATCCATGTCAATCGCGGTATGTAGGAAATGTTAAACTGAATAGTTTAGGGCTGTATACTTTGTTTTTAGGCTAGCATACAGGATGGTAAGAGTATGGGAAGGGACACGCCAGTCCCTTTGTGCTGGCATGTGTGTGCAACTTTCTAATGGCATTTTTGTCTTCTAAAAGGAGAGGCCGAGTAATTCTAGGGAAGTTACCCAAGATTATATGGTTGCCTGTAATGCTTTCACTGCCGTAGCCCTGCTGCTGTACAGCAAACTATTCAGGTCATCCTGCAAAGTGGAAAGACTGAGGCTGAACAGTCGTGATTTCCAAAGCATACCCTTTCTCTTCATGCGTGTAGCTCTCATTAATGCAAGTATTCTCTGGCTAGGGTTGTGACTACTCTTACAAACAGTTTAACAGCTAATTAAAGCGAGCTTTGGAAGTTGGGGAGGTTCTCCTGGCTGCATAATTTTGGTTTTCCTGGTTTCTTAGAAGGGTAGGATCCAGTGACTTAAATGAGACTCCTTGAATGTGCTATCATCACTACTTAGGAATTTGGGAATACCACAATCTATATGGGAAAAACAGCTGCTACATTTCCTAGAGTGAGGGAGTATGAGCATGTGACTCGGTCCTCCCTAGTTAAACTGCTTGGCATCAGGGAGAGGAAGATGCCCTTCATTTTTCAAGTTTTAGTCTGCTGCAAAACCACGGCGCAGTTAACCTCTTGTACATACGCGGTTGTTACACGTCACAAATGGCATGTCACTCGACTGCTGAAGTCGCCCAGAGGGTTTCCTGTGGGCCTCAGTCGAGGCCCAAGCATGTCTCTCATGGATGGGGATGTGTTAGACCTCTGCCTCATATTCTTCTGTTGCAGCAGCCCTTCATCAAAGTCAGTTTAAAAAATCTTGGGCAAAACGCTAGTCACCACCCGTTTTGCTTCCTTAAAGACATATGGCTTAAATTCATAGGCACCAACATACTCCCCTAGGTTCCTAATTTCAGACATCAGATTCTGTTATTCTTTTGAAATGGTAGGGTTTTTTTTTTTTTATTAACGTGTTGATCATTTTAGTTGTATGAAAATATTACACTTTGTGCTCACTTTTTTTTTTTCAGAAGCAATACAACACATCTCTGTCCAAGCTCAAGTTAACCATGTTTACCTTTAGCGCTGATGAGTAAGTGAAAATGTGGGAGCTTGTAAGCACGCATCCCTCCAGTGAAGCTGTTTACATTCCGTAGTTTGGGATTCTTTTATTTTTTCTTTGCTATTGTACTGTGCAGTTTCTTTGCCTGTTCTAATTTGCCATGACGTGGTCAGTGCTGTTTCCTTCCGGCTGCTCACAAGCCTGTGGTAGAGATAAGGATACATTTACAGTGCGTTTTTAAAGAGAAGCTGAAGATCTGCTTCGTGTAGCAACTCAGGAACTCTCTGTATCGTGCAAGGAATTTATTTACTGTTTTTATCTGTTGCACACTGAGGGAATCAAGATCAAGAACGCTTCACTTGTGAAATAACAACCCTGCGAAATTGGAACTGTGTGTAAGGCAGAAAGGTGATATACTTGAGGTATCTTGCAACTGAGTAGGTCAGTCTGGGTTTTGTATTTTTGCTTTGAATATACCTTAAAGACAAGAGTTACTAATGAATGCAAAAACCATGTACGTGAATCAGATGGAAAAGATGGGTTTTCTTTTTGTTAACTTTCATAACTTTTTCTTGGTGCTAGTGTGATACTTTTAATGTGAAACACTTTCATACTGATTTCTTACTTCCTGAAACAGTTTCACTCTACTTCCTGAAACAGTTTTATTTTTGAAGGGAACGAAAATTTGTATGTATTGATTAGTGGAAGTAATACCTCTGGAGATAAAAAGGTGTCTGACTTCCTTAGAGCTAGATAAAACATTTGTAGTGAGGACCAATCTTTATTGTGACTGCTGCTCTTTCATGTAGCAGTCATTTCTTAATTATAACTCTTTTCTTTTTTTTTCTTTTTCCCTCCTCAGAGATAAAAGGCTGTCCACGTGTGAAAAACAACTCAGGAAAGGATTTCCCTTGGTTTGCTTCCCTTTGAGAAAAGAAGGACCCAGGAACACTGATGATCTAAGAAATAGTAAAACTGACGCTTGGTTCATTTCGTGATCCTGCCTTTCTGCCCTGCTTGGACCTTGGTGACACTCTCCATTCTTTTACTTTTGAGAACGTTTTTCTTCTTATGTGGAGCTGAGACCTGGGAATGCGTTATTATGGCAGCAGTTGTACAGCAGAATGAGCTTGTGTTCGAATTTGCCAGCAACGTCATGGAGGATGAGCAGCAGGTATGGGACAGTGTAAGAAATCACATTGATTCAAGTTGGTGCTATGAACGTTAGGAAAACATGAGGGAAAAATGTCATGTAAAACACAAGAGAGCAAACACTGAGATCATTATTGTTGCAGCAGATCTTTGTGCAGTTTCAAAAGTTTCCTGTTGCTTCCTGTAACTTGCATGAGCAGAGCAGAAATGGGTTGAAATGTTGTAACTTCTGCAGTATTGCAGAGACCTCCTCTGAAAATGTTTTTCCTGTGGCGATGATTTGTACCAGTAGAATCCATTTGTGATGCAAAATACCAGAAATTCAGACATTTGACTGTCACTTTAACTTTTCTAGTGTGCTAGGATAAAATCTGGAAAAAGTAACTGTGACGCTACAGGTAACTAGTTGCAGTAGTCAAAGACTACTAGAAAGCAGTAGTTGTCTGCTTTCTGCTTTTTACGGATTGGTTTCTAAGTTGCATTCCTGTATGTATGTCAGCTATTCAGAACTAAGCTTCAAAATAATTTAAACTGGTTTCTTACACACTAAAGGGAAAATATCTATTTCTATCTCATGAGACTCTCAAGTAGGTTTAGATAATCTAAACCACATCCTGTGAGTCCTGAGGCTTCAGCAAAGGATTCCTATTGTAAAAATCAGGCGGCTCTTCTATAGGTGGTGGTTAATGGTAGGGTTTTGCATTTGTTAACAAGAAAATAGATATCTCAGTACTATGGAGAGACAGTTGTTAGTCTTACAGAGATTATAAGACTTCTTAGTCTTAGGGAGAGACAGCTAAGAAGTGTCGTTGCAAACTGTTCCTCTTTTTGTGAATGTGAAAAGTATTTGTCCTCCTCTATTTCAAAAATACTGTTGGCTTCATAACCGTGTCTCTGGGTTTTCTCTATGGCCTCATATTTGGCTGGGTCAGTGGCCCATTTCTGCTGTCAGAGTCATGTAATCATTTCAATGAACTGAGTGTTGTCTCTCTGAAGTGCTAACTCAGTTTTGGGTGGAACTAGTAATGTAACTTCCTTCCCTGTATTTTTCCAGAGCTTGTGGTAGCCTGGGGATTTAGATATGGGAATTGCACAAACATAGTGGAAAATGAGCCGTATTTATTACCTCTGTTTGTTGTTTGTTGCTGTTTTTACTTTACAAGCCAATGGGAGAGGGGAGAACTGAGAAGGAGAGGGCTACTTCATTGTGATTTCTGGAAGGAGCAGTGCAAGCAAACACAGCTTTGTTCATTTTAACTACGCATTCTGTCTCTTGCTGTATCTTCAGATGTTCACCTGAAAAACTTAAAAAATACACAGAGCACTCCACAGTAAAACCTCCTGAAATGGAGCTTTCTCCAGCCCCAAACCAAACTTAACCTTGGCATGTTTCTCATAACCCTGATAAATCCTACTCCAAATTAAGCCTAAGGAAAAAAGGCACCATAGAGCATACCCTACAGGAGATGAAGTCAAAGATGTGGAAGGCCATAGCAGAACATCCCTTGCTGCAAACACTCGGATGAAAGCTCTGTTTAAATCAGTAGGTTGACTTAGTTTAGATATCAAAGATTTAGGTAGCGAGCTGGATGGCTGTGTGAAGGTAGATATTCATCATTCAGTTGTGGAAAAGACCAGAGCAGGGAAAGATCTGGGAAGCTGGAGCAGGATTTAACTCGGATAAAGATACATAATGTAACATTAACACAAAAAGATTTGGTTATGTGTACACCTGGTTGATCTGCTTCTTACAGCATAGGAGCTATCAGTACAGATACTGCTGAAGCTTTTCAGTTCTGGACAGACTGAATGTATTTAGGGGTATTTAGGGATATATACCACAATTTGTGTACTTCAAGAATTTTAGCTCTGGAAGTGCTCCGTGTTGATCGAAATCATTTTTTTGAGCTTCATCAGGATACAAAACATGCCATCTTTATACACAGGTGTCAGTTAACTGATCTTTGGGTAATTATTTTTGCAATGTTCTCAAAAGCTGGAGTTGAAAGAACTTTGATACTTTTCTTCTTGTCAAAGCTTTGTCCTTTTTTTTGGCCCGTTTGTGCCAAGAACTGTCAGGACATGGAACAGCTGTGGGGAGAGGCTCAGGGTCTAGATGGCAGCTACATTCAGTGTTTCGGGGAAGTCATAATTCATGGCCACTTATTTATTTTTTTAAAGTCTTTGTTAAACAACCATAAATTATGAACAGTCCATTTGCAAATGTAAGCATTCAGCCACTGGCAGATGCCAGTGGGAGGGACTTGATCACGTGGCCCCATGCGAACAGGAAGGGCTCTCTTGTATCAGCATTATCCCTTTCAGTTTAGAAAATCATGATTTTTTTTTTTTTTCCTTGGAGGGCTCATTTATAGCATTGTGCTTATATGGTGGGAAAGAAATGGGGTGAAAATGTCTTCATAATTTTGAGAAGGGAACAAGTGGCTTGTCCAAATGCTACTGATAAGCTGACTGGCTGCTGCTGCATGTCAAAGGTCATGTTTAAATAGAGGTTTCGTGGATTTTTTTTTTGTTTTGAGAGAGAGACTGCACGTGTAAAACTGGGCAGGAGCTCCTACAGGCTTTGGCTGAGTCAGCACCGCTGCCTGGAACTGCTTTTCTCCACTTCTGCAGCTTCTCCTCTCAATGTCTTTTCGTTTAGCCCCTCATTAACTGACAGTTACTGTGATACTTGATCAGGACATTCTTGATTTAAAAAGCTGAATAAAAGCAGCCACAGAGGCAGGATCCAAGCTAGGAAGTTTTAAACGGTGCCAGGGACGCACTGAATCATCGCAGCCATTACATTGTTAGCCCGGTCCCCAGCATGACTGCTCTGTGCCAGCAAGCACTCTCCCAAGTGGCTCTGAAACACGTAGTAGCATGTGCCCGAAGACACCTTCTCTATCTCTTCCCCTCTGTAACTACAGAGTCTGAGTCCTTAGGTTGGGCAATGACTTTTGCACCATCTTCCTGTGCCTTGGTTCACTCTTCCACGTTCCCCGATGTTCTGTAATATTAAGTCACTCCAGAAAAACTGGTGGTGCTAGAGCTGAAAGCCACTGTCGAGGCCAAAATCTAAATTTCTGGCTGTTTCCAGCTTCTGCAGGAAGTCCCCACTTACCAGCTTGCAGTTTTATAAAGGCTCTCGGGAAATGGTTCGTGAGGTCCATACTGAGGTGGTCTCCCCAAAAAAGCAAGCAGTATTTATATGCTTCCAAAATCCCTCTGTGAAACTTGGTAATGTCTCAGAACCTGGCTGTGGGAACGCCTGGAAAGTCAAGAGGCTGCTTCAGCTGTTGGCACAGGAACTTCAGTGAGAGAAGACTGAAGCTCATTTTCTAGTCACCAAGATCACTTTGCCTAGTTTCGATCAGTGTTTTTTTTTTGTTTGTTTTGTTTGTTCAAAATAAATGGCCAACCATATCTCAAGTCTGAATTCTGTTGCTTTTTTACAAAGCCGGTTTTTGCACTGAGGTTTTGAGGTTTCTTTCCCCCTGCCCCCCAGTAGCTTTTCCCTGCTCATATCTATCGCAGCCTTTCTTACCACTGATCACTTATTTGCATAAAATTTCTTCCAAACCAGTTAGCAGCTAGTCACTGTATTCCTGGGGCTACATGGTTTCTGGAAAAATTCTGCATTGTTCCTGAGATTGGATCTGGATTGACATATCAGAAGACACTACTTCCAGAGCAGAAGAATTCCCCTTTCTTATTTTCCATTTGCACCACCAGTTTGGTATTTTGCGAAAATTCTTGGAGGAAAAAAAAAGAAATATCTCTCAAGAGTGTCAAATGCTAAAGAAGAATTTGAGAGCAGGAAGGAAGATTCCTGCCATTAGCATTCCCCCAAGGAGGGTTCAGATTTTCCCATCATGGAGAATGACCGATACTTTCCAGGGACCCGTTCATGGGACATTCCATGAACTTCAGCATCTGGCTGAAGTTTCACGCTCTTCCAGATTGTTACAGGTCTGGCTACAGGACTGGTTTGTAGAAAAACTACACCGTGAGGAATTTGGTGCCTAAGACCTGGGAAGATTTCAGCAGTAGCTCAGCTCCTTTATTTGTCCAGTGGAAGTGGAGGATGTGCTGAAGCCAAGCTGGAACTCTGGTGCAGCTAGGTTGCCATATTTTAGCTATATTATGGAGGTAGCCGGAGAAAGGCGAAGCAGCACAAGTAGGCAAAAGTAAAAATATACAAATTGCTTTTTCTATTGGTTTATGTCTTGATTACTTGAAAATCATTGCCGACAGTTTAATTTGGGACTTCTGTTTGTTTCTTTTTTTTACTTTTGGGATTGGAATGTCGCTCTACTTTGTTTCCCTTTTTGTTAGTGCACATAAAAGAACCTTTTTATTAGGAATAAATATTTTTATGATCTCGCTGTTAGAAAGGTAATTTAATTAATTAATTTTAAAAAGTCCGTAATTTAGCATTGTTTTCCCTGTATGCAATTACACAGTACCATCAAAGGGAGCTATAGTAAACATGGGCAGTTCTGTAATTCTAAATGAGTACAAAGTTATTCCTGTGTTTCCAGAGCTACAGGAAGCTTTAGCTTACCCCTCAGTCGGGATTCAGGTACTTTAAATGAAGTCAAAAACATTATAGAAGCACCAAGGTGAGATTTTATCTCCCAACAGTCTCATATACATCAGTATATATTAGTAGTAGCTTTTAAAACTGAGTGAGCTGCTTGTTAATGAAATCATAACCAATTGCAAATATTGTACAAAAGAGCAGTGACGGTTTTTGCAAAAATGTGTTTCAAATTAGATTTGTTTGCAGTTGCATTTATGCTTTTCTCGCTGAATGCATATTTTGTATCTGTTCCAGCCTTTCCTTTTCACAACCGTGGCAGGATAGAAAATCCATACTTTGTGCAGCAGTAATAAATGAATTGGAAGCAGTTGTAATAACGGTTTAAAAAAACGAAAGGCCACAAGAAGTGATATTTACTCTGACTCTGGTTTAAAGCTGTTATTAATTTAAAGAAAATCCCACTTAGTGCCTTAATGAACAAATGCTTTTCTGCATGACTCTTAAAGTTTCTTCTCTCTTCATCTTTCGTCTCTTGTGAAGAGTAGTGTGTCAGCAAGCTCTTTGAATCGTCCAGCTCCAAATTCACGCAACCAACTATTCCCCTGCGAGAGAGGTTGCTATACCTGTAGACAGATACGCACACGGTGGCTGTGTCAGAGTATATTTATGGCAGTTGTTTCTAGACATGGTCAAGATACAGTTTAACCTTGCAGAACAGACCAGATCTGACCATGCTGATCATACTGAAATTCTTGACAGCAGCTTAATTCAGTAACATGTGAAACTGTCAGTGACAAAGCCTGGTTCCTTAATGAATGTATGATTGGGCTGTTGCAATTAGGTTTCACAGCAGAGTGACTAGTAGCGTGGAATATAAATAGGGCTTTGAGAAACTGAGATAAAAATGTCTACGAATCAGTTGGTTTTATCTGTGTTTCCCTTATTATTCTGAAATAGTTTTTTATGACTTGTCCCCACTAAAGAGTAACTGTGGAGGTATTTTTGTCTCTCGCAGACAAAGTGACATGAACTTCAGTCGTTAGAGAAGGACAGTGCTGAGCCAGAGTCATTTTTTCTCCAGAAGGAGCTAACATGAGGCTTGTCCTAAGCACAGACAACTCAATACAATCCCGTGAGAGCCTGTATGTCCTGCAAACTTTGCAGGCCATGCATAGCAAACTAGTGCAAGCACAGAAGCAGGAAGGAAGGCCAGACCACCTCACTTCAGAGACGTTGCGGGAAGGCAGCTGACCAGTTGCAGATAGATGTGTACAAGATGGATGTCTACATCAGAAATAGACACCCCAGCGCCTGCACCCCTTATAGTCAGTGGAGAGAAATAGCTGTTTTTAGTGCATGATTCATCCAATTGTAGCACAGGAGCCTAAAACTGGCCAGGGAAATCATGCTGTAAAAATACCCCTCTCTCTCTGTTGGCTCAGAAGGAAGCCTGGGGTTATTAGCTTGTCTAAGTGCCTGCACCACAGTTGCTTGAAGTTAGGTGAGGTGAATTTCAACCGTAGTGTCTATGAACTAGAGTAGGATGAGAATACTGAAGTCTTCATATTTGTGTCTTCCCTACCTAAAATCCATAGTTTTTACCTGCTCGGTAGAACTAATGAGCAGATGCTTGTAGAATGTGCTCTTCTTCCTGCTTGAGGTGACAGGAGCCTGAGTGAAGTGTAGTATGTAAGCTTTTTTTTATTATTATTATTTTTTTAATGTAGTTACATATATGCATGTACAGTATATGTGACTTACACCCCAAAACTTACAAACTGTGGCATATTTCTGAAATTGGGGTGCTTAAGCTATTTTTGTGGCAAGAATTACATCTCAGCAGTGAGGCTGTAATGGACTACCTTCCTCCTGCTTTATGGAGCGTACTGTTGAAAGTAAAACCTTTCTAATGCATACAGAACTTTATTTTTCTTCTCTCTTTACAGTGCTTTATCTTTTTTACTTACTTTGCTCTTATGTAACCAAACCTATACGTTTATTCTTGCCTGGAAGCAAAAAGGATCTGGGATGTTACGGTCTGAAAACAAATAGGGTGCGCAAAGTGAACACGTTGCTTTCTGAGGAGCAGCTGGGAGCCTTCAGTGTCTCAGCCCAGGCAAGATGCAGCCTCGGTGAGCAGTGGCCACAAAGGTGTGGGGCAGAAGCTGTCCTGTCGCTTGACTCGATAACATGCCCATCATCTGACAACCTGATTGCATGAGATGGCTTTAACTGGTCTGCCTCTTGCTCATTTTTGTTGCTGTCCTACCATGTTACTCTATTTGAAGCTTATGTTCAGTAGAGTTTGGTGGGTTATCTGTGCTTTTTTTCCTTTTGGTTTTGTTGACTTTTTTTTTTTTTTTTTGGTATAGCAGAGTGTTTATGGTAGAAGCCCATAGAAATTGTAGTTTTGTTTCTGAATTCTTTCTTTTTTCCTGATTGCCCTTTACCACAGTTGCTGTTGAGACATGTTTTACAAAACATGGAGCAATTTAAAATAGTAATCACTCCCTCATAAAACTTCTAATTGCACTTTCTGCTTTCGGAACGTATGTTCCAGTCTCTTCCCTGGGAGACACTGACTCCCATTGCCATTCTCTGTAAGGAGACAGTAGCTCTGAGACTGTTTTCCACTGGTGGTGGCCTGTGTAGTGGCAAGATTGTGAGACACGAGCAATGCCTAAGCGAACTCATAATCATACATTGTTGTTTTTTCTTGCATGGTGAAATAAAATCTGCTTGATCTGTGCATATCTTTGTTCTGTGGCGAGTGAGACCAGATGTATACACACTGGTTTTCTCATAGAAGCTTACTTGAGCAACCTTTTTGTTTTCTTGTTTTTAAGCTTGCCACATTCATAATGTGATGTATTTTTGTAGTGAGAGAGCCTTTGAGTTACAGTAGACTTTCTTTGAGCCTGCTATAATATCATCAGCTATGACTTTCTTCCTGCAAATGACATTTTGAAAGAGTTGCTTTGGAAAATACTGTCTCTGTAGTAAATGGCATTTTCTGAAAACCTCTTCCTGTTGAATAGTTGCCTTTTCAGAAAATGTATGTCTTCTTATTAGTGGCCAGCTTGATTTCTGCTTTCCCAGCTGCCCCTTTTTTTCTGTATCTTATGGAAAATAACTGTTGAGAGGGAAGGATGACAACTGAAAGCAGAAAGGAAAGCGGGGAAGCAATGGCAAGTGAAGGAAGCCATAAGAATTAGAGAGGGAAAGTATTATGGCACATGTATCAAGCACTCCCTGTTACACCTGTTACTCTGATAGTAAGTGTTCCCTAAAGTAGTGATCATCAGCTAGTGTCTCATGGGAAACTTAATGCCTGTGAGACCTTCCTGCAGTCCTCGCAGCCACACCAGCCCTCCACCTCCAGCTTGACAGGAAGAGCAGAAGGTGCTTGCAGTAAGTTGCTTGCCCCGGTATTGCTGCCAGCAAAGCTTAGCATTTGCTGCGCTGGTCTGCTCCTCTGTCCTGTCAGCTTTTAAGCTACAAAATGCTGTTGTGGGAGTCTCACATTACCTACTGGAATAAAGTCAGTATATTAGATACTACAGTGATATTCAGCCTCTGGCCCACAGCAGGATGCTGCCGCTGTTTTGTTTTGTGTGCTAAAAATCATCTTGTTCTTTGGTACTCCCTCCTGACCATCTGGTATTCAGGTGATATAGCATGGGTCTGTTGAAATATTCATCAGTAAGTGGTTAGATTGGGTATAGTCTAACTACAGTTACTTTAATTTTCCATTTTTTTTTTTCCCCTACAGCTTGGTGATCCATCCATTTTCCCCGCTGTCATTGTGGAACATGTCCCTAGTGCAGACCTCCTACACAACTATTCTGGCTTAACCTGCGTGGATGAACCCAGTGACATGATCACTGAGAGTTCTCTGGATGTCGCAGAGGAGCAAATCATAGAAGATGATGATATCACCCTCACAGGTTTGCAATAAAAACATTTCTCTGCCATGCTTTTGCAACAAGATGGCTGTGGCTAGCAGCAAGAAAAGCTTAGTGACAAAAAAACAATAGGAAACAAAGTAGTAATAATATTGAATGCTGTTAATTCTCTACAAGACAGAGAAAATGGACTTAATACTATTACCAGTTGGCTTGCAATCCCAGCTGCACAGCTGGTACAGTGAAGGGTTTCATCCACCAATAGAGATTAAGACAGAGTCCTGCTCAGACTGCCAAAAAGATTTTTCATTGCTCTTAATGGGATACTCTTGCTCCTGTTTAATGGTTGGTACATACCTAAGTAAACATACATATCAAAAAGCAGTAATATACAGTCTGTATAGTTGTACTTTTAAATTCCTGAGGGTATACAAGTAGCCAGATATAAAAAGTGCACATAAGCATGACTTACTGATGTGAGTGTGGATTTCTAATAATGAGTAATGTCTAAAATACAAATGTTCTGCGTAAGTTCTGTTAGGAAAGGTAGCCCAGAAGAGAAAATTCTCAAGAGGAAAGCTCAAAGATATGTCAAATTTAAAAAAAACAAATGAAACAATGAAAAGCCCCCACAGCAAACAACAATTAACTGCAAGTATGTATTTGAAGCATTTTTGCGACTAAGTCTGAAGGGTGGGGTAGATACTTTACAGAGTTGATTCTGTGCCATCTTTCAGCAATTAGGTTCCCCACCTGAACTGTCTCCAGGGCAGCTTGCTGATTTCAGTCATGGTTTTGACATTACTTCCAAAGCTGTACTCTGACACAATCTTTTACTGTCAAAAGCAAAACAAAAACTCACCAAAACTTGACATGAGGTACAGTTCACAGAGTAAATTGACATGAACTGTTCTCAGTAAATGGTTTTATCTGATAAATATGCCCCCCCCTTTTTTTTAAGCTGTGAATTATCTGTGAACAGACTGTGACTGTACAATTAAGTTAGCTGATTATTCAAGAAGGTTTTGCATGCTTAAACATTATTTCAGGTTGTGACCTCTTGCCAACTATTCACTTGCTATTCATATTAATTATTCACACTGTAACTGGCATTTCCTCGATGTGTTACTTAAGCACCACTTAATGCGACTGCGTGAATATTTCATAGTTGATGAATTTCATAGTTTTTATGAATCTATATTCACTGTAATACATTGTGTGTGAATTTACACTTGCATGAGTAATTGTGAGACTCCACTTCTGTGACTACTCTCGTTAACATATTTTGTTGCTAACATAAATGATCACATGAGAAGGGTTTGCAGATTGCTGCCAGAGACTGAAAATATGTAATCCTTGTAACTGATGGTGTCCAAGGAATACTTTGGGGGCAGACAAGCACTGTATTGTTAACATCATCCATTGTAGTTCAAGCAGTCTTTTTTTCTTTAGAGGCTAAGTCCTTAGAAAACCAGAGCTGCGGCTTTGTACAGATTATTGCAGTGAAGGAGAGACATTAACTAATTATCTGTTTCACACTGCATCGTGCTAGTTACTGTGTGTGCTGCGGCTTTCCTCGGCCACTGGAAACAACGCGCCTGGTTTTGCACTAGGAGATGACCCCAAGCTGGCGCGGTGGCTCAAAGCTCCTGAGGGGGAGGTTTCTCAGCGCTGGGTCTCTATCAGGAAGCCATCCTGCCAGCCTCAAGCAGGGCAGGATTACGGGGCCAGGGGTGCCGAGACTCCCCACAGGAGTGGGGAGAGGGCATAGAGAAGGAGCAAGGAGCCCTCCATCACCTCTCTGCCCTGGCTCCGGGCTGCGGGTACACAGCCCGATCAAACTGCCAGACTGCGTGCAAGCACGTTTTGCAGCAGACTGCTTGTGAAATGGAGCTAATCGTAACTAAAATTTCCCCTCACTCTGTTTTCTCGGTTGCTTTTTTTCTCTTTGAAGCTCCCATCTTGATTTTAATTGTGTGTTTGGTCTCAACAGGGAAATGCATTGTTTTGCTCTTTGAAGTCTGTACAAATCTTTTCAGTCACTTTCACATTATGCCATTGGGAGAGAATCAGACCTTGTAAAGACTGTACAAATTCCAATTTGAAATATTCAGAAGACTGAAGTTCACAGCAAAATGAAACTGAAAATGCCATCATTTCTAATTAAACATTACTCAGAAATGGTTGCTTAATATGCATGAACCTTTTTTGAAGTTTTTCAGTACTGTTTTATGTCTGTCATACGTTAAGCTTCTCTGTTCCCCCAAACTACTAGAAATTAGAAGTAGGTCTGTTGAAACTGTAGGAATTAGTTTCTAGTGTTTTATCTGCAGAGTTATGGGCTCCGGTAGGCTTTTCTGTCTATAGGATATAGCTTAAGCCATACAAAAACATAGCTACTACACATCCGTGATTACTTATCTGTATTATAAATTATGACTTGCAGAAAACTACAGCTATAAGAGCAGCATGTTTTACTTGAAACCCTGCTGAAAGATGGCCAACAACCAGCTTTTTAGTTATGATAATGCTCACGCTATATTCTTTTTATAATTAATAGGCAAACTTGCCTTATCACTCTCCTCTTTAAAAGCACTTTTCCCTGGAAAAACTGTGATGGCAGTTTGTATGGTCAGTTTACTGCCAATATAAGGTGACTTTAAATGATTAGCTGTCACATAGTAAAAGATGATTAAGAAAATACATTGGAGCTTTTGGCTTTGAGTGAAGTTTTATCTCTAAAGAGAACATTGATTTTTCCCCCCCCCCCCCTCTCTGAAAAATACAGGGGATAAAGTTTTGTATATCATAAATTTTAGGCCATCTTGTCAGATGGCATGATTTGCTACACTTTATTTACCTTATTAATGTCACTAATTAGGGTTATAAGATGCATAGGAAGGAGGAACTAATTGGATTATGTAACTTCCTGAAAATACTTTTTTTTGCTTTCTCAGTGCTGGCAAGTTTAATGTAGAGACATACCAGTTAATCAAACTCTGCCATTTCTTGGTTCACCTGTGCTGGCTTTGTTTTGATGGGATCAGTGAGGGGTCCTCACTGAGAAAGTTTGTATGTGTGAGGGAGGAGGGACAGAAAATTTGCTCTTAGGTTCGCCATGCCCTAGTCTGAATCCAGAGCACAGCAATATGGGCTCTCACAGATCAGTAATGAAGCTTAACAACCAATTCAAAAGTTTTTTTACAGTCTTTCCAAGTTTGGTAGCACTTGGCTTGTTCATGGCGCAAGCCAAACCGTTCAAGTAAGAGAACGAAGGGAAGTAGTTGATCGGTGCTGTAATCTAGCACAACCCCAGCATGTTCAGTAATCATTTATAATGCTGCAAAGAAATCCGAAGGACTGTTTAGTTGGAAACAGAATTTCACAGTCTTAATCCATGAGGATTTTTAGTTGACAAGATTCCAGTTGTAAAAAATGGATATGGTCTCAGTTACTTTCTAGAGAAGTTACTCAGTTCTGCTTATACCATCTGGTTAAGAAAGATGAGTGTTTTTCCGTATAGCTCCCCAATGAGATAATTTTGCTTGTAAATTTTAAAGCCTTGTTTAAAAAAGAAAATGAAGTGTGATATATGGGTCTCCTGAAATGTATGTGTTCTTAAAGTAGAACTTGGTTTTCCAGCATCAGTTAACAATAGGTGCAGAATTTACATTAAAAAACAATCACTTAACTTTAACAGCCAGTTATTATGAAAAAAAGATCTCAGTCTGTATTTAATGGATCTCTTCCTCCTTTTAGCAATTTTAGATTTCTTCCAACATTATTCTGAGATTCTGTGGTCCCTTTTTTGTCTATAGTAAAATCAGCGCTGCATTTAAATACAGCTGTGACTAGCACAGCCCTTATCTAGCCTGGACAAGACTCTCATTGTCTGCCCTTTGGAGCTGATTGCCGTGAGAGGCACGGCACAGATGGAGTGGGGTGGGACCACTGGAAGTGGTGGGATGGGATCACTGAGCCTTTTGGGGAAGCTGAGCGTTGGACAAGTGAGTGGCCGCTGCGTTAGGAGCCTGCTCACGTAGAGAGGCATAAAGCTTTCAAAAGTACGTCAGGCAGGACTACAGACAGCAGGAATTTGGGCTGAGGGAGGGAGCTTCCAGTTGGATATCTAGTTTCATTCTGCACCAGGTGAGCCAAGCAGAAAGCCTTGTTTGGGCAGGCCTTGTGCTAGCTGTGAGCTCTGATTCATCGCAAACATGCGTTTGCAGTAATTGGGTTGTAATTGGCATACAGATATAGAGGCTTAAATTTATGGCTTGCTCAGATATACAAGAACTTGTTGAGTACCCTGGGAAAAAAATTAAGTTACTTTTGGGTGTGGTTTTGTTTTCTTTAGCTTTTTTCTTTTCTTTTTTTTTGGAAGTTTCTACATATTTAAGATAACATTTGAAATCTGGTGCTTCTCTGAGATGAAAAAAACACACCATTTTTCCAGCCGTGACTTCGCTGAAGTGTAACAAATAAGCTATTTAATCCCATTTCTTCTTAAATTTGTGACCATATCATAGTTGCCAGTGATTGGAATATGTATTGGCAGCACTAAGGGAAAAGCTAAAATAACAGACGCCGACTTGCCATTGTTAGTTGAGTTGGTTATCTCT
This sequence comes from Chauna torquata, assembly GCA_013399475.1. Lineage (NCBI taxonomy): Eukaryota > Metazoa > Chordata > Aves > Anseriformes > Anhimidae > Chauna > Chauna torquata. The sequence continues at coordinate 237,379 of VXAL01006642.1, read as the reverse complement.
GAGAACTGTCTCGAGTAATGCTGCTAGTAGGACAGAGAGGTTGTGATTAATCTGCCCTGTGCAGTACCCCACAGCTTGTTTGCGTTGGTTCTTGAGTTCTTATAATTCAACTTGCTAACCCAGCAAAACCCTCCAAAATTATTTTCAGCCATTTTATGGGACTAAATTGCCTCACTGTGTGACCAAAGAAGCATGAAGCCTGGCTTGTGTTGAGAGGAGTTTGGATCATTAACCGAGGGTAGGGATGGGAGGCAGAACCACATCCCTGTTTTTTCAGCAACAGAGAATGATTAATTTGGCTCAAACCGTCCTGTGAAGTCATCTTCTAAGAAGAGACTTAAAGGGTGTTAGCAAGGGGATTAATGCGGTTAAGAAACTCTTACTTTTGGCATTCTGTGTCTGTGGATAGACAGATACCTGTAGCTGCTGCTCTTTACATTTTTCGTAAGCATCGAAGTATATTAATAACAAGCATAGAACTTAATACAGTAATTAAAAGTTTCTTTCATTAGTCTTGGTTGGTTGATTTTTAGCTATCTCTTGTAACAGCGATCTTAAACTGGGAACCTCTGCCTTGCCTGCCATTATTCAGAGCAGAGAACCGATTCTGCTCGGTAATCTCAGCACGTGAAAGCAAGCATGAAGGTTTGTTCCTTGTCCAGCTGTCCCGGGGTCAGAACAAGCAACTGCCCCTCCCTCCTCCCCTTCCACAGCATCGAGAACCGAGGCGTACCAAAACGCGCCCTCAAATTAGATGCGCCAGCATGAAGCAGCCCAGCTCGGTGGCTTCGTGGAGCGCCCACGCGGCTGTCGCCCCGACTGGGCTGAGCTGGATGGTGGCAGGGTACCTTCTGCTGGCGGCGGCGCGGCCGGAGCTGCTGACGGTGGAGCTGGGACAGGGCGTGGGTTTTGAGGCGCCGCAGGAAGTAATTGCCGAGTGCAAAGTGCCGTGTCTGTGGTGGTGCCCCTGGAAAGCTCAGGCTATAAAAAGCTGTCCAGTCCTTTCCCGGCCAGAGTCCATTCAGACAATGATGGAAGCTGCTTTGGCAGGGCTGTGTTCCTGTAGTGAGGGTGACATTGGTATTGTGGTCTTTGTTACACCGGTAGGTAATATGGAAACTTCCTGTCCAAGTAAAACTCAAAACCAGAGCCAGAAGTGATTATGTCAGCACTGACGGGCCAAGCGTGAGCGTGTCTACAACCTGGAATGGGCTTCACTTGCATTCAATCTCCTCCCCAGCTGGCCAGGCACTGCCTAGGGAAGCTTTCAGGCTCTTGCAGTCAGCCCGAGGCTGAGATGCTCTGTGGTTGAGCTCCTGTCCCTGCAGGCTGCATGACAAAATTGTCACTGGATTGCTGCCCTGTCTCACTTTGTGCACTTTAGTCCATACACACTGGCTCCCCTTGTCTCCTTTCACGCTGTTAACCTCCCCAGCTCCGTGTTTCTCATTTCTTAAGCCAGGTCGGAGACATCAGCTAGAAGTGCAGGTCCTGAACTCGTTGAATTTCTGTGCAAGATGTAGGGTGGAGGGGTCCTGTAGAGCTGGCAGTGAAGCTAGGCTCAACAACTACAGCGCAAGTTACTGTGCGAGTTGGAGATGCCCAACACCCACATCTGCTTTATTGTGCCTGGGTGTCAGCCTCTGACGCTTGGAGCATGGTAGTACTAAGCTCGAGAAAACATCTGGGAGGTAAGGAGGCTTTTGCTGAGCCACCCATAGTCCATGAGCTGCCTGTAAATCACAGCAGGGAGGAGGAGGTAGAGCTGATGCACGAAAGTCTGCATTTATTGTTGCCCTTTCCTGATGATATGGTTGCTGAAGCTGTAAACATTTGGAGTGAAACTGTTTTTCTTGGGTTTGTTTGTTTGTTTAAATTAAGGGATTACTTATTGCTAGTGGGCTGGGTGCTCTGTTGTTAACTATGATTAAAAAAAATGGTATAGACATTCTACTTCCTGGCATAAACCTATTGTTTTTATGTGAAGAAGAAATATTCTGAGGTTGTTATATTGTATGGTGCGTTTTTGTTTGCTCTGTCCGTCAGTCAGTCTCCTTTTTTTTTTTTTTTTTTTGTGACTACCCCACCCAAAATTCCTCAAAGTTAAACACTAGAGAGGGTGTGAAGCTGACTCATTACAGGACTAAGAAAGTAACTAAGGTTCATTTGTGTCCTAGGGAGGGGAATATTAACACAGACCTTTGTAGCACTTTGATAAATGCAAGCGAAATACCTAACATAGGTTCAAATTCAAGGCAAAGGATAAGGAAACCTGGCCTGTGCATTTCCATCCAGCAAAGCAGTTTCTAAAGGAATGCGTTAAACAGTTCTAAAGGTTTATGGTACCTGATGGTAGAACTGATGTATACCTTATTTGTCATGCTACAATTATTTTGAAAAAAATCTGCTGGTAAGACACGTATCCAGTCAAGCCAAATTAACTTCCTGGACAACTGTTATTTTGCAAATCTGCTTTATGTGTCAGAAAAGAAATATTTTTATCAGATTTTTTTGGTGTGTAACTTCACATGGCCGTAATTATAAGTTGATGATCAAGAGCTTTTGATTTGTCTAATGGTCACCCGTATGAGATTGATGAGGGATTGTCTAGTAGTTAAAATTTTTTAAAAGCATATCAGCCCTCTGTGTTGGTTTTCATGTTTTATATTTGCTTCCCAATTTGCTTCCCTGGAGCATGCTTTGTTAACCCTATCTGTAATCCTGACAGATCCAAATAGTTTAGGATTCAGTTATACCTGTCGGTAATATGCTCTCTGATAGAAGTTTGCTTGTCTGTTCTCCAGGCTAAATGACAGGATATTTTTGTGAGCATCTCTTAATTATGGAATTCACTTCCTTTGGACCACCATAAGAAGAAATCAGCGATTTTTTTAAGGATACTATCTAGGATATCATCTGTAGTAGTAGCATTTCTCAGGGCTTATGGGCATTGTGTTTTACTGCATGTACTTGATTAGCAAATGGAAGGGTTAGAAAGATGAGGCAGAAATGAAAGGTTCCTTTTTTAATGCATAAAATCTTAAAAGTGCGGTGCATTAAAGAAATGAAATGATTGCATTGTACGTTTTCTCTGTTACTGCTTATCTAGTAGAAGACTGGTTACTACTTTCTTTCTATAAATGATATAGAAATAAATACCATGCTAAGCTTTAAGTCCAGTTTGTAGCTTGTTTAGAATTGTTTTCTCTTGCTTTCAGTTGAAGCGTCATGTCATAATGGGGATGAAACAATTGAAACAATTGAGGCTGCTGAAGCACTTCTCAATATGGACTCCCCTGGTCCTATGCTGGATGAAAAAAGAATAAGTAAGTTTTTTATGAAAGCAAATCCAATCTGTGTTTGCCTCGTTTGCCTGTGTGAAACAAGGAGGGATTCAGTATCGTGTGATTGCATGGAAGGGGTAGGAATATTTTGCTTCCATGCAGACTTTACATTTGTAGTTTGGATATCAGAAGTCCTGTGTTGTATGCAATGAAGAATTCCACTGCTTTGCGAACATGTTGATCCTGAAGTTGAACATTGATGGATAAGGATGAATCAAAAATTAGAGGGAAGGCGTGAATGAAGTGAGGTTGTTTAGACTGCTGTGTTTTGTTTGTCTGATAGAGGATGAATTTGTTTATGTTGCCTAGAGAAGCTGTGGATGCCCCATTCCTGGAGGTGTTCAAGGCCAGGTTGGATGGGGCTTTGAGCAACCTGGTCTAGTGGGAGGTGTCCCTGCCCATGGCAGGGGGGTTGCAACTAGGTGATCTTTTTAAGGTCCCTTCCATCCCAAACCATTCTATGATTCTATGTTGTCACGATAAAAGAGTATATACTTTATATACTTACATCTGCAGATTGTCTTAACTGTGAATAAAAATGTGTGAGCACATTGTAATAATGCTTTTTCGGGGAGTGGGTTATGTTATTAAATTGTTCTATTTTAATACTGCTTCTGATTGTGGGTGGTTATATTCAGTCATGAACTGGTCTCCTCTCCCATGAAGGCCATAAGTGTTATAGTTTTGTTTAATTCTATGTTTATACATTTGTTGTTTTTTTTTTTTAAAAAAAAAAGAGAGATTTTAAAAGCCCTCGTGGCTGTGTGACAATATTCCTGTTGTCCCTTTCCCTTAAGCAACTATGTTTGGTGCAACTGAAGATGAGGATATGGTGGCTCCTATTACACATGTATCAGTCACTCTTGATGGGATTCCAGAGGTGGTGGAAGTTCACCAAGCTCCAGACCCTTATGCTGAGTCACCAGAGACTCCTGAATTTGAACAACCAAAGAAGAAAAAAGGTAAGATACTATTGCAGAACAGTAGTGTGGAGTTGAGAGCAGTCAGTGGCATGCCTATCTCCCTTCATGAGTCTTTGGAACCATGCTGGGTGTCACGTCAAAATAACTAAGTGTCCTCACCTGGAAATACAGAGAAAGTGTTTTTCTTACTGGGAGTCTGAGCGCAAGTGCTGATGCTTAGATACTGATGATGTCGGAGAAGTAGCAATGATTGCTTATCTCACAGGAAACATGGATCTCTGCTCGTTCCTATTTATAGTTTCTTCTTCAGAGGAAAATTGCATTACAAGCTACAGAGCTTGTATTACCATGAATGCTGAAGTATTTTAATTAGCTCTGATTTTGCTTCAACTGAGAATTCTTGGTCCGTGCAGAATATAGGATCAGAATGAGGGCTTTCTTTAACCTTTCTTGAGTATGAACTGTGTTTTTTTGGTTTTTCTTCTTTCTAAATAGCTGCATGCTATAGTAAGTGTCAGTCCCATTTGCATAGCAGGTCAAGGCCCTGTCCACTGAGTGATGTTCCACTGGAGTCAGTGCTGTGCCAAAGAGTAATGAAGTTATATGGTGTTAGTCAGAGCTTCTGTTGCTGTTTTCCTACCCTGCTTCAGTGCGGACTCCTTCTGAGACCCTAATGCTGATGTCTGCCTTGGAAAAGAGTCATGTAGTGCAGGCAGAGATGTAAGGTGCTGTTGCAACAAAACAAAACAAAAAAGTGAAATAAAACAGAAAAGTTGTGTTTCTGCAACTAACGCTATGGCTGAATCAGAGCATTAGGACTTTGACACATTCCCCTGAGGGAAAAAAAGTCATCCAGAACAGGGCTGGTGCTACTCAGTTACACAGTTACACTACTGCTGCATGAGAGTATATTTTTGCTGCTAATGCAGCCGCTGTACTTGCCAATGTTGGGGGTAGTTATCTGTGAAAGACATCATACAGGCCTCAGCAAATGCTGTGGAAGCTTCCTTAGCCCTGTGTGTGTCACAAGGTCTGGTAGGGACGGGTGTGGGTCAGGAGCTCTCCGATTCCCGTCAGAAAGCTGAACTGAAACTGCTGTGGAGGGGAGCTTTACCAGCAGCTGCCCGAGAGTGCTGCTGGGGAAACTACCGTGCTGCAAGATAACCAACTGTAAGAGGACTTTAACTGTTCTTTTTTTTTCCTTTTCTTTTCTTCTTCTTCTTCTTCTTAATGTTGGCTGCTATGTGGGTCAAAATAAAGAGCCTCTGTCTGCCAGACTTTTAACCTCTTTATCTTGACACTTTCATACCCTGTTTCACGTTGTGCTTCTGCTTACTCCCACTCCTTCCTCCTCTCTAGCTGTAGGTTAAAAAGTCAGTTGCTCCACCATGAGTGTGTTTTTTTTCAATCACTATATCAGATAGAAGAAATGCTAGACAAGATGCATCAGCTTGAATTTTCTTTAAGTACCAGTTTTCAACGAAATTCATGAGATAGATGGTCTGATCTGAGTGATGCTGAAGTGTTATTTCAAAATGTGCAGGGATTTATAAGGCATTGGCCTACAGCAGTTACTGAAAAATGTTATTGATTTTGTAGTGCATTTTAGAATGACATGCAGGGTTTATATTTGTTTTGTTTTTCATAAGTGCAATCTGTTTCCCTTACTTTGGTCAATTTTGTGTTGGGGCAAACGACTACAGTCGTTTTGCCAGATGCATACCAGCCATGATCTATTTATAGACTTACAGTATATATATCCCAATAGGTAAACTTGCAGTGTTGCATTGCGCGGAGCATTGCTAGCTAACTGAGCTGGAATGGCACTGCCAAGTAGAGCTTCTCCAAGAAAACGTTCTCAAGAAGCGATGGGATGATTTTACGTACTTTCCTTGCGAGCCATACTGCTGCAGCATGAGCGCTGTATCCACCCATCTGTTCAACTCCAAACCCATGCTCAGCATGATGTTTGTATTTATGAATGTCTGAGCACTGAGCTGCTGAACTACGGATCGAAAAGGCTGGAAAAACAGTGGGATGTCAGAAGAAGAGACTTGGATATTTGCTATACTAATACCTTTAGTCTCAGTTTTGCTATGGGAGGCATCTGGCAGTAAGTAGCCAGAGAAATTATGTACACTTTATATGTTATATTAAAAAAACAAACAAACAAAAAACCCCATACACTGAAAACAGTGCAAAGAAGTATATTAATCTTTTTTCTGGTTTGGTATAAAGTATTCCTTCAGGATGAGCATCTCATTTTCTAAATATCATATTAATTTGTAGTAGGAATTTTTAGCCTGAAGTGTTTTTACAACCATGAAAATAGAAAAGTGGAAATAACAATCATACATTCAATTAGCTGTACAAAATTACAGTAGCACTTCATAAGTCTTAGTCTCATGCACATTCTTCATGCTTCCTCTTTGTAAAATTCTCTCCTAAAAAGGAATGTAGTAATGTACTCTGAAAGGTAGCAAATTCATGCTCTATTGAACCAAAGGAGGAAGTATGCTAACGCTTAATGTACTTTCAGTAAATATCTTCTTTTAAACAAAGGAAACATATCTTGTGTGTCTCTGGTAACTGTGTTCTTGATGATATCTGGAGACTATAGCTCACAGTGTAGTCTAAAACCATCATCTTCAGTTATCTCTAGCCCAGTTATAGAGCAGTAAGATCAATACCTTTCTGTAAACAAGTTTCACGTTTTTCACTGATTTCTAATTTTGGATAGGTTTGTAGTAGAGGACTGTACAGATAGGATGTCTTGAAGTAGTCTAGGTTGAGGTAAGAGAACCTAGAGTTGCTACTGCAGTAGTATTTATATTTAGTAGCCTAGGTTACCTGTATTCAGAAGTGCATAAATTATATGTGATCAGTACTTATGTTTCCTAAAGCTGACCAGCAGTAGTTAAGTCATGACTTAATCCACTCATTTGCTTTTAAGACTTGGTCTCATTTGGACATAGGTAATTAATTACATCAAAAGAAGACTCTCTACTCCTTAACTGCTTATATTTACATGTGTACAGGAGGGGGAAGGAGATGAGCACTGAACAGAGTCTTCCCGTAACACAACTCTAATGGGAGAAAAGCACTTACCCGAAGTTACCCTGAGAGACATCCCGTGCAATAGTAGCTGACCTATAGAAGAGTGACTTTGGCTAGACATTTTAGGGAAGGAAAAGAAAAAAGGACATTTTTTGCAATCAATAATGGTCAGTGGTACAAAGATGCTAAAAATGTACTCCAGCAGTTCTTAATCCTTTCATGTGACTATGTATGACAAAACCAGTATTGTAGGATTTCTTCCCTCCCCTCATCATTCAAATCAAGGAAGACATTAATGGCCAAGGTGATGGCTGAGCTTTGTGTCCCATCCTCAGTCATGACTCCTGTCTGAATGGAAGCAAGAAAATGAGAGGACTCCAGGCATTACTAGTCTTCCCTCACTGCAGCTCTCAATTAGCTAACCTTCCTCCCCTCCCTGTTTGGAAAAAAGGAGAAAGGAGGGAGGGAGAGAGGGAGAAAGAAAAAAGTACAATGGTAGACTTAGTAAGACTGCCAGTGTGAAAAGGCGAGAGTGCTCCAACCAGTCTTCCTTATGACTTCTTAATGGATGCCTGGAAGTCTGTAACAAACCAGACAGCCCAGGCTGGCCTTGAGCATTTTTATTCAGAGCTAGTGAAGCTCCATAACCCTTATTCTGTGATTATTCTGCAGTTTTGTCTCTTATATTAAGGAAGCCCCTAAAAACAAAACTGAAAGTGGAATGTCGTTGTGCGTGGGATTGCACAGACGTATTTGTCTTGCCGCTGTAGAATATAAACTCCTTTCGAAATGCGATAAATAGAGAAAAAGAAAAATACTTTTCTTTAGATCTTTCTTTATAACAGTAGGTTACTTGAATTAGAAGTACATTTCTGAGTCCTGTCTGCTTGGTCTGTTCTGCCTCTCAAAAGAGCAGAGGCAGCATGTGAATATTTTAGCTATTGTTAATATACTAAAGGGTCACTGCAAAATCTGGTAAAAGGGATTTTTATTTCATAAATAAGTTCTGAAAATTTCTGATTAATTACAGTATCTGTAAAAGCTGATACTGAATTGAATGAGATCTAATAAAGGAATAGTTTCAAGGTTTGATATTGAAAAATACTTCAGCATTATAATTTTTTTATTCCACTCATGTTTAGATAGTTAATTTCCCAGCATTTTCAAATGAATGCTCTTCATTATTGTCATCGCTTGTAACTAACTTTTTTCTTTTGGTCTTCCTAGCCAGACAGGGCAGCCGTGTTTATGACTTGAAAAAGCGATGTTTTTCAGAAGCAGTTACTGATTCTGCTGGTCTTAAAAAACAAACAAACAAAAAAACACCACAGCCAACTTTCTTTCCTTTACCTGTAGCCAGCATCAAGAAAGGAATGAGAGAGAACAGGACTGAAAAATGTTTTCTTCACGTGACAGTACAGTTTGCTGCTATCAGTGGGGACTTCTAGACAATTAAATAACCAGACAATCTTGTTTTATCCCTAAATTCCATTGTGACAATGACTGAACAAGATAGTGTTCTGTATTTTATTGAGCCTTTTCTATTGAAACTCTTCTGCCCACAGTTAATAGCTTATCCTTCTCATCTCTTCTGTATTAAATGCTGTTAAGCGTACCTAAAAAGCCACAGAAGTTTCCAAGACACATGAATTTTGGAAAAGCAAGCATCATTTTTACTAGAATTACACTAAAATCATAGGGGAATCAATCCTGTTGTAGAAATTGAAAAAGCTCAGAATAGAACTGAGTTCTTAAATGATTAAAATTGTATCTTCTCTGAATTGAGAAAACAAGTATCTTTCTTTTTTAGGTCCTTGTTCTTTTTTCTTTTTTTTTCTAAGCTGAAGTTGATTTACTGGTGGTTTATTTCAGGGAAGAAGCCGAAACCCTCTCGTCCTGAGTCCCCTACTACAACTCCAAACATATCTGTGAAAAAGAAAAACAAAGATGGAAAGGGTAGGTCAAAGAGTTGTCACTGAAATTTTTTAAAAAGAATGTTGTTTCTCACTGACATGTAAAAAGGAGAAGTTCACTAGTTTTCCTGTGATGTAAAAAGTCTTATGCTCAAAGGTGGTTAACATTTCATTGTAAATTAAGTAAAAATTAGTGGAAGACACTTCTTTGTGAGATACCCAGTTCCTAGGGAGAATGATATATTTCTCATTTCAGTTGCAAGGGTTCTTGGAAAATCCTCAACCCCCCACAGAGGCTGCTGTGTTTCAAGCGAAGTCTTGGGGAGCGCTTTGCATTGTATTAGGGTTTCTTGGGATGTGGTTATTTTGACAGATGATCTTTGAAAACATTTTCCATCTGTGTGTGTTTAATTCTGCGTGAGGAGATAATCAAGGCTGCCAGCTGGCAGTGGGAAGTAGCAGGCCCTTAATTTTGAGGAAAGGTAGAAAGTAGCTAGAAGACTTGGGTAGAAGACTTGTTTTCTTGATGCTTCTTTCATTCCTCCTGTGTTTAAAAGAAAAAAAAAAAAAAAGCCACATTACTAATACAATAAATCATTTCCTCCATACTGAACTACTTAGCAGTGCCTGTCAGTTTTCTCAACTAATCGGCTGCTTTGCTGTTGGTCCAGTGCCCACACTGATGCCCAGGCTGGTTTTTGAATGGCATCCTGATACGCTGCCTGCCGAGCCTCTTCTGTGTCGCCACAAGTGCCACCACACACACAGCTAGGGACTGACGTGCTTTTCTCACATGAACTGCTTGCATGTTGTGCAGTACTCGCCAGGAGACGAGCACTGCAAGACCTGCAAGGTGGTAAAAGAGTGTCAAACTCCTGAAATTAAAAAAATTGCTACATTGACAAAGGAGTGTATTTTCTTTTGAAGAGAGATTTTCTGCAATAACAGAAAAAAAAAACTGTTTACAAGTAATAAATATTTAAAAAGTTAATGCTAGCAAATTTAAGTATATATTGTTGCTATTCTGTTTTATTCTATTTTATTTTATTTTATTTTAATTAAGACTTGATTTTTAAATGAAAGAAAAGCACCAGAACCTCAAAGTAGTGGTCAAATGAAATAATGGAAAATATCAAAGCAGCTATCCACAAAGTTAAATGGCAGAAAAGTCTAATGTTTTTGTTGATGATAGCAAGGGTACACCGTAATACTTCACATTTGTCCATTGTTACCAAATTGTTAATTCAGAAGGAATTAAAAGGGAAATTTTGCCTGAAACCACTGTCTCTGTTACGAAAAAAGCTACCACAAAAGCACTTGTTTAGCATTTTGAGGAACACAGAATTGAAGCAGAAGGCATGTTAATATAAGTGGCTATGGTACAGAAGCAGCTAGAAGATCCTGAGAGTTGCCTGTCTCTCAGGATTCTCAATGGTCCCCTAGGAGAACATGTATGCTAAAATACCAACTTCTCCATTTAATTAGTTGATGCAATGCATGGAGCAAATTGTGAGTTTGCTACATATCTTTATATGCTGTGACTTGCAGGACGTTAAAAATCTTGCCTGTGAGTAAAACTGTTTTCACAGACAGTCCTCTTCGCAGTGATTTTCAGTGGCTAAATAGTGACAGATTTTCAGTCTGCCTTGATGCAGCTAGGCATTTTTAGTCTAGACTACAACAAAAGCACCCTGGATTAGATGGTAAGTGGCTGGGAATGCTCTCATTCCCGACTGACATTGTGTCGTGCCTAAGCAGTCCTAACCTTTCCCTTCAGGGTGTCAGAAGGCAAACAGGCTGATGTTTTCAAGTAGGCTGGAAGACATTTGTTGCAGAGCCAGTGTTAGTTTTTTTGTTTGTTTGTTTTGTTGTTGTTGTTGTTGTTTTGTTTTTTTTCTCCAGAGACGTTCACTTTTCAAGTTTCCACCTTCTGAGGGAGCTATGAAGGTTTTGTACTGTCAGGGCTGATGATATTGCTAAATATTTGCAAGTACCTTACAATGGGAGCTTGCTGGGTTAATCTCCAAAATTTTAGGCAAACGTGTTAGTTTATCACGAGAACCGAGCAACCCAGAATGTTGGTGTGGACGAGAATGTAACCATAGAGATTATAATACAGTAGTTTAGGAGTCTTAAGAATTTGTATGACACATCCTCTAGTTTACACAAAGTTCAGACTTGTGGCCGTGGAAGTTGAGAAGACTGCAGAATGAAGTTGAAGCTAGCAGAAGAGATTCTGTCATGTTCTCGTTCACTGGACATCATTTTTTGTGAAACTGCAGAAATCTGCACATGCTGTCCTTTCTGTGTTTTTGCATGGCTACTTGTGTGAGGAAATAATTTCACACAAGAAGTTTTTCTCCTTTCTTAGACTAACAATGTCTCACTAAAAAGCTTTTGTACAGCTTTGACTGTCCAAAAGAATATCAAACACCAGTAGCCTTAGAAAAAGCAGGCAAAAGGATCTCCTTAGTTATACAAGTTTATACTCCTTAAATGTTCTTTCAGAACAAAAATGCAAGTTTTATAGTAGTTTTAAGTATTCCAAATCTATGATTTTTAATTGTTTCTTTGTATGTGGTAAACACCAAACAGACATGATGGATTTCCATATGTAAGTGCTTGTGCTTGCTTCTTCGTAAAATGAAGTTTGAATGTTTTCTACCAGCAAGTGCAAGCGCTCATTGACTTTATAGAAAACAATATATATATATTTTCTGAACTTTATTCTTGAAGGTTTGCTACTTTGGCATATACCACTGATAGCCCCATATAAATCTAGTTGTTAAAAGAAAGGATTTTGTTCAGCCTTTTAAAGGACAGTCACCTCAATTCAGCAAAGTCTTTAAGCAGGGGCTTAATTTTCACTTGCTTCAGAGGATGGACCTGAACATGTTCCTGTTCAGGTAAAGTAGTTAGTGACTGCTTCTGTAACTGGATTAGGCATGAGGGAAGCATATGAATGGGTGACGAATGCTGTCTAGCATTGGTGGTTGGAATGGGATGTCTTAGCTTGACTGATACCTGACTGTTGGTTACAGCTAGTGACTAGGGTGTTTCGGCACCCGGATTAAAATAACTTAAAAGAATTCCTTCCCATGCCCCTCTTCCACTATTTTCTAGTGTTTATGATATATTACAGTGCATTCATAAAGATACCAGCTTCATAATTTTTAGGTTATTTACATCATTAATAAAATACGGTCAACTAACATTTTTTTTTCCTGTTTCCTGAAATACTTTTATTTTAGGAAATACGATTTATCTCTGGGAGTTTTTACTAGCACTGCTCCAGGACAAAGCTACGTGTCCTAAATATATCAAATGGACTCAAAGAGAGAAGGGCATTTTCAAACTGGTAGATTCCAAGGCTGTGTCCAGGTTGTGGGGAAAACACAAAAACAAACCTGACATGAATTATGAAACAATGGGTAGAGCTCTCAGGTATGTGCATTTTTAATAATAGACTGTCTTTGTTGCCATAGTGTTTGCATGCATTAAGTGCCTCATCTAATTTGTGTAACAACAGTACGAGTTAGTGTTTTGCCAGCTTGGGAAATAAAAAAGTTACTTCAGCAAAATAAATAAGCTAACTAAAAATAACCATTACTAACCTAAGCCCCAAATCGATCACCTTCAGTTTCAGCTTGGACATTTTGCCAAACATACATCTTCACAATCAGCCCCCAAACCAGAGACTGAAGATTCTGAGTGTGGCAAGCCTTTTACATAAAATTTGAATCTCCTTTCTCCAAAAAAATCCTAAATTTAGGTACATATAGAGAGTTAATGAAATAATTTCTCCCCATGGCAAATGATCCAGTTCCCAGTGGAAAATACAGTTTTAGAAATCTGGTCTGCATGTGCTTCTATGACCTTGTGTGTGCAGTTTTGAAACATCTTACCATTTGCCTGTCGGATTCGTTTTTTTTTCTTGTACAGAAAAGACTGCAAAATAAGCAGACACCCATGAATGTGGGTGATGCAAGCTTTAATCTTAACTGCTGATCGATAATTGTCCAGCTGATCAGCTATGCATTTCTCTTCATTTCCTTTCACCCCTCACCTTGGTATGCATAATTTTAAATCATCATATTGATTTGTAAATATAACAGAAGTAGAGCTCTCCTGTCGTGTTCCCTTTGCTTTCTTGTAGTTAAAATGTCTATATGTGTTCAGTGGGGAATAAGCACAAATTCAGGTAACTTAAAGGACTGGATGACTTGAGGAGAATTAGAAGTTTTGTCTGACTTGTGAGGAGTATTCGTTTATAGCAGAGGTGCCAGGTCACAGAGTTCTTTTCTTTCTCTTCGGCATTCTCTGAGGTTGAAATAAAAGACTACAAGGAACACCATTAAAAAAGTTGTTTAAGGAAAAAAATATGCATTAATTTGGCCACTCCTTTGTAATCAAGAAACTAGGCACTTTAATATTAAAACCGTAAAACCTTAAGCCCCTTCTTCCTTGTTACTGCAGGTCTGATTTACTGTTTTTTTATGTTGCTGTGGTTTTTTAGGTGTTTTTTTTTTTTTTTTCCTCCCCCCAAAAACACACTGTAACTTGTTGGTGTATGTATGCTTTAAACAGATATTATTACCAAAGAGGAATACTGGCTAAAGTAGAAGGTCAGCGCCTAGTGTATCAATTTAAAGAAATGCCAAAAGATCTTGTCTATATAGATGATGAGGATGCAAGTCCTAGCACTGAATCATCAGATTCAACTTTGCTCTCGACTCCTGTGGCCAGTAGAAACCAGTCAAGCAGATCTAGAGCGTCTGCAAACATGGGAACAAAGGGAGGATCCACCACAGTTCTAAAAACAGGAAATTCGAAGCCTGCTAAGCTTAAGGAGCACGTAGAAGTTGTACAGCAGCAGACACCTGGCTTGACTTCAGAAGTTTTGAGGACAATGCAGTCTACGCAGCCAGTACATCCCACTCAGCTTTTTCGGACAGTTCACGTAATGCAGCCATTGCAGTCCCTCACAGAAGGACATGCAGCTGTAACCAGTAATGTTCCAGATGAAACATTAAATCCCTCGGTTCAGAATATAAGGTAAGAAAATATATGTATGAATAATAATAAATTCACTGGATGGTGGCTATGTAGACTAGATTCTTTGTTGTGCTTCAAAAAAAATTGCTTGTCTCCCAGTTGACTTTAAGTAAAAGAGGTGCTGTGCAGGTGATCCTGGGAATTGGGAGTTTTTACAGCACGCTTCAACATATACACTCATAAATGATCTGTCTTTGGTGGAGGGAAGCACATCTTTCCTGCAGGATTAGGCCTGATGCAAATCCTTCAGAGAGGAAGAATGTACAACTTCTGTTTAAAATTGGTATCGTCATTTCTGTCCTGCAGCAGAGACAGTATTGTCATGACTCTGCTTTTTCACTGACTGTTTGGTGTCTTTGCTTTTGAATTATACATGGCGTGTCTGGAAGATCCCATCAAGAAAGATTTACCTTCTTGCTTCATAATTTGTTTTTTTATAAATTTGTCATCTCTGTCATCTTTTCTATTGTCACCAGTTGCAACAGGGGAAAGCTCAGAGTTACCTACTCTAGCATTTTGCTGCTGTTAAAAGGGCATGTTGTTTTGATTTTAGAAAACAATTAACATAATTAACATAATAATTAACATTAATTAATATAATAATCTCATGGGAGTCTTGTGTCTGCAGACTATTTTGGGAGACAGTCATGCTTCCATGCTTAGTTTTTAAGTCAACTGGCTAATACTACACAGTATTTAAGCATCTTCACTCCTTTGCGCCTACAGATTGTGAGCAGCACCCTAACTGTGGAGTCTTTAAAAACAGTCACTTAAGCCTGGTTTTACCCTAGCCTGAGTATCTCCTGATGGAGCTTTTTAATCTCTGCTGACTGTAAAGGACCTAAAACAAATGTTCTTGTAATCTTGGCCCTTCATGGGAATGGCAGAATTGTATATGGTGATTCTGGACCTTAGCTGTTTCAGAACAGCTTCAGGATAGAGTCCAGGAGCTGCACATTCTTAATGAATTCTGAACATCACTTTTTTTGATTTTTTTCTTGAGACTTGCTGTGTTAAGGTCACTGTTTGAATGGCTATCATTTTATGCTGCAAAATGTCAATAATGTTTTTTCCTGCTCGGAAATTGCATCCAGAGCCACCAGTAGATCTGGAATGGTACTGAGTATCTAGGGTTAACCGTGGAATATTTTCAGATGGAAATAAGTAATGACATTAATGAGATCAAATCATTTCTTAGTTTCTAAAAAATACGTTTTGCTCTCTCATCTCTGCTTCTAGAGGGATGTTGTAAAAGCCAGTCAATTATTAAAACTGTACTTTTATATGAAAGGAAGATGGATTAAGGAAAATCCAGAATAGCAATAACAGCTAGATTTTTCAGCTACAAGAGCTGAAACTGCCCACATCAGCCTTCAGTGACTGATATAATAGAATCAAGAAGAAACGTTTTAGGAGATAACAAAGTAGTTGAAGAAACTGAAGACTTTCCATTTACGTAAAGGATATGACAAACCAAGACTTCAGCTTCAATCAAGAAAAAAAAAATCTCCTTTCTTTGGGGTAAAAAAATAAATGAATTATCCCTGGTCTTTCGAGTTTGAATCCTTTTCTTTTTTTTTTCCTTAAAACTTATGAAATGGTTTTCATTCTTGTTGCAGTGTGAAAAATTCACACTGAAAAGAGAAATTCACTGGTTAATAAAAGTTGCAAGGGAATAAATACACTGAGCCAAGAAAGCAAAAATCCTTTTCATAGTTACTGATAGGCACTGTAGAACAAACTGGAAAGAGTTGTCATTTTTAAGTAGACAATATCTATTTTCATTTGTCTTAATTCTAAAGCCTAAGTTGAAATCAAATTGTGTTTTACTTATTATTCTAACCAACTAGAATTAGCTCAAGAAATGCATATAGGAGGCAAAGGTTATATGTGATCAGAAGTTTATGTGAAAGTTATTCTCTAATTATGAAGAATTTGACAGAATACAAAAAAGTTAAAAAGTATTAGTTTTGAAATTTATTTAGAAAAATAAAAATCTATCAGCGTGATGTGTCTTTTAAGGTTTTAAAGCTTAGGAATGAAGCTGTTCTGTACAGTGCAATCCTATGATTTCAGGGTTGATAAAGGATTTAATTACCTGCAAGCTGTAAAAAGTGACTAGGTTAATAATAGTGAAAGGAAATGAGTACAGGCATAATTGAAGCTATGCAGTACCATTTGAGTTGGGAGAAAATTGCTATTAAACATCAATAGGGAGAGTACGGCAATTTACAGAATTAAATAGCTGTAGGCCAGATCTATATTAGATTATATATCAAAAACAGTATCAACAGTATAGATAGTTATATAGATACATAGATCTATCTACCTAGTTATATAGATAGGTGTAAAAATGATAACAACAAATGGAATATCTGTTAGACCTAGTAAAGCAGGCAGGCAAGCAGTCTTATGATTTGGAAAGCTGCATAATGGTATGATGACATCCTATTGCATTACAGTATTTCACAATTAGACTTTGGGCAATAAGCTCAGGGCAGGGGGGAAAGTAGTGCAGGTGATGCACGTGAAGTTCGAATGAAATAAAAGCTGTAGAATTCAGAATTCTGTATTTGCTTCGGTTCTGCGTTTCGGCTGTGTTTGTAACTTAAACATTATTCCATGACATCTTCAATTGCACATTTCCAAGCCATGATGACAAAGTGTCTCAGATGAAGAAAAAGAAAAAAAAAAGACCCATTAGATCTTCCATTAGATCTTTCCAGTACAATTCAATTACTGAATGTTATAGAAGTACTGTTAATTAAGAAGGCAAGTACTAAGGCGTTTGAGCAGTTAGACTGAAAAAATTTTTGTGTGTGTGTATCTATGTGCTTTTAACCAGGATGGGCCAAGGTGCTGATGAGTGCTGTGCGACCACTGCCAATTCCAGGCTCCAAAAATACAATTTATGACATATTTTTGCTCAATTTCAAACTGCAAGCTTCAAGTCATTTAGTGAGATGGAAAGGCATAGTGAAAATTTTCAGAGCATATGTTTTAGGTCTTGTTTTGTAATAAAACAAAACAAAACAACTGATTTTTAGTTTTGTGTGTTGAGCCGTAAATCTCTAGCAGCTGAATGTTTGTGTATGTGTTCCAGAGTGCTTCAGTGGAGCTGAATGGGACAGGGACAAAATGACTGGTCTACTTGATTTAAAAACGCACAGCATGTATGATTGCCACTGTAGAACAGGGGCTGACGAACCTTGCGAAGTATGCATGCTGTCTGTAGGATTGTGTTTGGAGTCACTTCTTAAGAGTTGTATAAGGAAACACAAAGACAAATAGCAACAGTCGTTGCTAGTTGCCGTTGAGAGGCTGAGACGTGGAGAGTCGAAGCCATTTGGGAGAAACGGCAAGCAAGGTTTGGGAATGTTCCCCAGAAGTTTTTCCAACACGTACCGGTTAGTGGTCAGGCTCCGTCTTGAAGCATGGACATCTTGGACCTATATAATTTGTCTCATGTAATGTAGCTTCTAAAATTTATTCATATGAATGTTCTTTCCTCTTCTTCATGTGAATAAATGTTCTTCCCTCTGCAGCAGTTTGCTTCTGTCACGCTGTGAGGAGAAAAAAATTTATGATTAACCACATACTGTAGAGAAAATATTGAGGGTTTTTGAGGTTAAAACAATTGGCTTCTTAACACTTAACCGTATCCTTCAGAGAAGAAGCCTGAACATGCATCTTCGCTTGCTGAAAGAATCATATCTGAAGAATGCTGTGCAGGGTTCGTGTCACCATCCCGTCCCTGTGCCAGCTGGCGTTGCCTGGTGGAGTCCGCTCCCGAGAGCATCGCTGCGAGGGTGGGGCAGCCGATCCCCGGGGCCTCTGTGTGTTTCTGAAAGAAATGGGAATGCCAATGAAAACTGGGGGCTGGTTCTTTGCAGGATACAGGCGGTGCCTCTGCTTATAGCTGCTCAAAGTTTCTGTAGAGTTTTGTGTAATTCGGGTGGAGGGCAGCGTTCTGCACCCACTTTGAAATGATACTGCGTGCAACATGGGACTGATGTATCCTATCTTCAGTTACAGCTTCATTTTTGCTGTTGTTCATTTTTGCTGTAATCATGCTTTGCATTAAAGTAGAAACAGGCTAGAGTGGTTTAAAGAAAGGTCTTGTCTCACAGATGGCTTTTGAGGGGCTTTTTATACCGGTTTCAGTATGCAGGAGACAGAGGAGTGTTGCTGGCCAGGGGCAGATGGCTCTTCTTCAGTCCCAGAGCTTAAACAGACAGGCTACGATGTAGTGGTAAGCCAGGCTTGAGAAATGGCCAGGAGCAGGGTCAGGTCATGCAAACCAGGTTTCACTGACTAGGAAAGACATGTACTATCTCAGATGGGAATATTCCAAATTGCAAACCTGCTGCTGCTCTGGCTTTGTGGATGCAAGCACGGCTACTGAAGTTACACAACTGAACTCCAGTTGTGTAACTGGGAGCTGAATTTGGCACCACGTGTTTCCAGTGATAAGACAAAAATAAAGTGTCTCTCTGGGTGAGTATTCTATTCCTAAACTTTTCCAATAAGCTGGCTTTTTTAAGGAAAGTCTTTGAATTTAGCACTTGTAAAATTGTTCTGTTTAAACCAGAGTAACTCACACAGGTTATCTGATTTACACAGGTGTTTTATTGGAGGAATTGTGTTTTAGTTTGGAATTTGGTGGCACTAAAGTAGTCTTGTGATTTGGATCCATGTTCATTGGGTCATTTTAAGTGTAAAGGGTATCCCTTCTGTTGCTCCAAAAAGTGTATGTCTTCTGTAAGGCTGAGACCTTGTCTAGGTAGTCTAGGATATAATGCAGGGCTCTAAGGTGCCTGGGTTTGGGCAGTTGAAGTGCACTCTTACGTGACTAGGGCTGCAGACACAGAGAGATGCATTTCCATTTACCTTTAATCGAGAGTAGCAGTGATTCGAGATGGGGTGTCTTCTATGTAGTGGAGAGAGGTTCTCATATTCCTAACAGTTCAGAGAGGATGAGATTGTGAATTTGTAGTAATTTAAAATGTTATGTCAATATTTTGTATTGACTGTATGGAATATAGCTGAATTTGCTAGCTGACAGCTCTGTATAGGAAGAAACTTCCAATTAGTTGGCTGCAGAGAGATCTTGTGCAGTGCTTGAGCAGACTCCAGGCTCTAAACACAATGTTTCTACCAAAATTCAGT
Organism: Chauna torquata; assembly: GCA_013399475.1. Lineage (NCBI taxonomy): Eukaryota > Metazoa > Chordata > Aves > Anseriformes > Anhimidae > Chauna > Chauna torquata. The sequence continues at coordinate 217,918 of VXAL01006642.1, read as the reverse complement.
TTGTTTTTGTTTGTTTGTTTGTTTTTTCTGTATTTTCAAGTTGTCTTTGTGATAGCTTGGACAGAGCATGTTAGAAGACCAGTATCCTGACTCTGTTCTGTAACTTGGGGAAAAGCTAATACCACAGAGGACCAGTGGGATATGCTCTGTGTGTTCACTTCTGAATTGGAGAACTACTACATGATGATTCAGCCACAGCTTTCATCTTGACCTTTTTGCAACCTTTGGGGTAGAAAATGTTGCAGTATTTCATCCTGAAGGTGACACAAGCGTGGACCACAGTGACAAGCTCCTCATTCAAGAGGAGGAAGAAGTAGCTGAAGGTGAATTGTGCTTTTTTCTGGCTGTGAGCATGCTGTGTAAGAACAGTGATAAAGCCAACAATATGCCACCACAGTGGATTGTCTTGATAAGCAGATGGAATTACCTTTGAAAGTCATGTCTACCCCAAGCAAACACATGCTTTCTGCTACTGTTCCGTAATCTGTAAACTGACTATTGGTGGTCTGACTGCAGGTACGCTGATGCTGAAAAATACACAGATTGGTCATTTAGCATGGATTTATGAACACTGAAAATGTGATTACAGCTGCTGTTTCAAATGAAATGTTTTCTTCATCTTGTGTCACGTAGAGACGTTAACTTGGATAAGTTGTGCAGTGAATGTCACTGTTACGTTCTGTAATAATACTTTGCACCCTATCTGTATCACTGTGCTCGAGCTTGCCTAACCACACAGACACAGAGAGGCAGTCTGGCACTGTCCTACTGAGCCTTTGCATTGACCATCTGCTTTCCTATATTCAGTCCTTTTTCCCTGAATAAGAATGTGATTCAAATCTGCATGATGTCAGCTAATGTTGTAGCCCATCACTCTTTTGCCCCTTCTTATAGGTATGCTGAATAAAAGCCATCACAGGTGTCAGTCTCGGTAAAGAGCTTACTAGGGCTCTGGGATGGGGAGCATGAGCAAAGAAATATGATGCCTGCTGAGGACTTCTAGATAATCGGAAATATCTCCTGCCTATTGTGCGGAAGGCCTTTCTTTGATTAACCAGTGTCAGTGCACGTGTTTTGCCTCTATTTGCACTTAGATTGAGTGTCCACAAGAAACGCTCCTTTAGCTCACAAGAGGCTGCATTTCTCAGAACGTTTTTATGATAGTCAACTTCATCAAGGCAAAGACTTCAGTTATAACTTCCCATTTTGATTTGGATTTCCTGCAGCTGAGAAGACTTCTTCTTAAGCCGATTTCTGTTACAGTTTCTGCGGTGGGTAGGAAGAAGGCTGCTTATGTCAGAAGGGACTTAAAGGTCATCTAGACAGATTCATTTTCAGTGAGAAGCTGTCTGCAGGAGTTCTCTTTACGTGTGTTTGGCACTGTCAAAAGAGAAGGAGTTTCTGCAGGTTTCTGTTAGTGAGAACGTTTCTGAATTTTAATTCAGGTGAGTGTGCAACTTGGAAAAATTCTGGAAACAAAACTGTAAGAAGGACGCCAGGCTTGAGACTTGAGTCCTCTGTCTCTGTCCTCACGATGTAACAGATTACCTTGTCCAGACAAAGAGCTAGACAAAGAGCAGGCAAGTTATGCCCTCCCTTAGAAGGAGGTTCTGTTAAGATTTTGCATTAAGGCATCAAGTCCCTTGGTACCTGTCGTGGACTTCTATACCTAGACTGGTTAGCAGCTCCCATCTGCATGTCTTGTGCTGTAAGAAGGCCAGTGGCTATGTCTGTGGTACATTGGGATGAAGTATTTACAAGATTTTTGACGACTCTTTGAGTATTGTATAAGTGAGTGCAGCTGGGGAAGGGTTTGCAGTGACGACAGAGCTCCTGAGTTGCATTTGGCCAGGACTTCCTTTATGCACTCAGAAGAGATTGCCTCTTGACTTAGGCATTTAAAGTGGTTTTAACAAGCACACCCCACCCCTTGCCCTCCCTCGCTCTTCCTAGGTTGATTGAATGAGTTGTTTGTAACCAGCTGAACAAATGGGGAAAGTCCCTGGAAATTGGCCCGTTTATCTCAGGGCCGTTATTTCCCCAATAGCTGTAGATTGAATATTGTGTATGCTAGGAAGGGAATTCTCCTCTTACTTCTCTCTATGTATTTCTTAATGTTGGATTGTTTCATTTTTTTGTTGTGCTGTGAAATACTTTGTTTACCTTGGCTTGTAGCTTCAGTTTTGTTTTGTATCTTCTTCCTTTCTCCATTTCATAAATTTTTCATAAATTACCATGAATAAACTTGTTTCTCCTTCCTGTCACTTAGCGTTTGCTTTATCACTCTTCACATCCTCATAAGCTAATGTGATGTTGCACAATCCTAGACTGTTAACAGTACCAAACGAACCAAGAAGTAGATCATTATTTTCTGCCAGGCTAAAATGACTTCAGAATTTTTGTCATTCTGTTCTCAGTAGTAACCAGGCTGTTTTATGGCAACATTTCCTCTTCATCACTGTTGCTCAATGTTCTTGTTCTTTTTGTAATGTCAGCAGGAACTTTTGAAGTATTGACCCACTAGATTTGTACCTTAGAATAAGAAGAGTGTTAGAGAATTGACAGTGAAATTCATAAGCATAGCAAAATATGCAGTTCAAAGCACCTAAAGTCACGTAGCCCGTTGATCACCTTGAGTAGCGTGTACTTTATTTTTTTGGTAAAACAGACAAAAAGATGAACCAAACCTATATTTTTTTCAGTGGTATTCAAGGCAAATAGTCTGAGCACCTAGATCTGACTTTGTAAATAGACACAGTGGACTATAGTGTTACCGAGCAAAATTAAAGCAAAAATGTTGCTTGGCCATCCTTACTGTAAATAACAATGTGTATTTATGGTGCTGTGTGCTACTTAGTCCTCTGCTTGTAGACACATCTGTGGCATGCTTTCCGTCTAGCAAGTTTACACTTTGTATGTGTGCATTTGTGCATATACATGTGCATATATATGTGTGTGTATATATATATAATATATATCTTGACTGGAGAAAATGGAGCATCTGGAAAAACAGCGTACTGTTAGTCACAGTATGATATGCCAGGTGTGGGACGTGCTTTCATGAGAAATAAAATGACATAACATCAGTATAAAAAATAACTGCAGTATGCTGAGAAAAATGCTTTGGTTCAGTCCTCTCATAGCTGTTGTTCCTAGCGCTTTGCAGAATACCCTCTGCATTGATTAGATCCATTTCACAGTTTTTGAGGTCATCCTTTACAGCCGTATAACAGGTAGAATCTTTTACTTCTGCTGTTTTGTTTCAAACAAACAGCTAAAGAACAAGAAAGTATCTTCAAAGTAATACTTGGCGTGGCTTACCAGCACAGGCATCAAATTCTGTGTCCCAGCTATATAGCCTGGGTGATGAGACATGCATGGAAGCTTGATGGGCTTGTATTTGGATTTATTTTGCTATAGCAGCAGTCCTGGGTACTGCTGATTTCCTTGTCTTTCTTGAGAAAGAGAAAGCTACAGATACAGCTTTTATTCCTTATGCTACCAAGGCACACGGGAGGTGGGGAAAGGCTTGCCTGCAGCAGGGACTGGCAGCTAGAGGATGCTGAGGGAAGAGCTAAGTGCTTTGAGCCTCATACCAGCTAAGTTACTGGAGCTGCTCTTGCGGGGGCAGCTTCTGGAGCTCAGCTAGAGGCCTTTCCCAGAGGACTCAGCTGAGAGGGGCCTGGGAAATCCTCTGCAGATGTTCCTTCACTTGCCTGTGCTGCTGCCCTAAGGAAGAGGGAGTGCAGCTCCCTGTGTGGTTGGAATAGCAAGCAGCAGTATCTGCAGCCACATTTCCCCATAGCTTCAACATCCCATAAGTCCAGCCTGCTCTGGTAAGCTCCCTGTTGTAACTGTGATAGCCAGAACATGGTTTTAAATTAAAGTTTTGAATACGTGGAGTCTGATCTGACTGGTCAATGGCTAAATGCTGGAAAGTAGGATTTCACAGAGCTGTTAAAAAAAAATAGGTACTACATGAGTAGAAGGACTATAGAAAGGAGGACATTCCGTGATAGGTACGTGTAGGCAATCCTTACTGTGTGGCATGTTGTGCATAGACTTGAAAGTACAAACATTGAAGGTAAGTTGCTTTCCATCTAAAGTGATTACAGCAGAGGTAGAAGTAAGCTAGGAGGATGAGGAAATGGTTATTTTTGTTTTCAGCCAGTGTCAAATATGTTCAAAAAAAAGACAAGTGAGAGCTTCAGACTAGAACGAGGGAGGAGAACAGGCAGGAGAAAACATTGAAGAGAAGCATGAATGTTAATAAGACCTTTGCAGGACAAGTGGAAGGAAAGAAAAAGATTGTTGGAGGCAGCACGGTGATGTGGTGGTTTGGAGCAAGCTGTGGTAGGGTTTTGAAGCATTTAAACCCTTCCCTTCCTCTTTCCTTCACTTGAAAAGGAAATCATTTGCTTTACAGGGAGCATGTTGTGTCTTTTAGATTTTTTTTTTTTAATCTGGGTTTGTTGCATGACTGCATTGTGTGCGTTTCAGCCACATCTCTAAATCACCATTTTTCCTTGTAGTATTTGTATACGTCAGTGCTGTGGCCATTCATCATCTAACTTTGCCCTCAGCATAAATACAGAAGGTAATGTGGTACCCAGGTCTGTCAGCCTGAAACTGATGGAACCATTCCTAGTTTAAACTTATATTTTGGGAGCAAATTCTGTTGAGCTGCTTTACCAGGAGTGTACAAGTCTAGCAGACAGCGAGCTAGTCTGACACACTAGACAGTGTGTCCTGGGAGTCTGAGAAGGTCTCGACTAGATTCACCATTACAGTGCAGATACTTTTGCGTATAGGGAAACACACACAGACATTAGGAGATGAGGGCTGACATGAATTACTTGAGTTGGGTACCTTGTGAAATGGATGGCAGAGGTATAGTGGGTCATGCTTGTGATGCTTGTTGATGCTTGAGAAGGAGGTCTTGGATGCCGTTCCCAAGTTTTCTCATGAACTACAGAATGTCTCGAAGGCAAGCTGTTCAGTTCGGTGATGGCAGTATCGTTCATACAGAATGCCTTTGCTTTGGAAACTATGCTGCTGAATTCAGGGGTCAGGTCCAGTTTTTGTTTTACTAGGAAAGTGACTGTTTCCCTTTTGCAATCCTTAGATAAATGAAACGTTTATGATGCTGAGTGATTTTTTCAATAGTAAATCTGTAATTATTTTTAAAAACACTGCATGGAAGTGTTCTGACCCTGTAATCTTTTCTAATCTTAATAGGACTTTACAGAGTCCAACCCAAGTTCCAGTGGTTGTTTCTCCTGGAAATCAGCAGCTGCATACTGTAACACTCCAGACGGTGCCTCTTACTACAGTGATAGCCAGCACAGATCCAGCCTCAGCAGCAACGCCCCAAAAATTTATTTTACAAGCCATTCCTACTTCACAGCCCATGACAGTTCTTAAAGAAAATGTCATGCTACAGTCTCAGAAGCCAGTCTCACCTCCTTCCTCAATTGTGTTGAGCCCAGCGCAAGTTCAGCAGGTTCTCACCAGCAGCGTGCAGACAATTTGCAATGGAACAGTCAACATGGCTTCATCTCCATCCTTCACTGCCACTACCCCAGTGGTAACTTTTTCACCCAGCAGTTCACAGGTGGTCGCTCATCCATCTGGCACAGTGATCACTTCAGTTATTAAAGCACCAGAAACTAAACAGATCAGCGTACAAGGAGTGCTAAAAGAAGAAGACAGTGACAAATTAGATGATACTGAGCAGTCAGAGCAGAGATTCCAGCAGCAACCGTTTGTGATGGTAGTATCCAGTTCAAATGGTTTCCCATCTAATGTGCAAGTGAAGCAAGAAAATGAGCCATTGGAACCCAATTCGTATTAATAAATTAAAAAAAAAAAAAGACCCTGTGGATGATTATTTTCATAAATGTGATGGGACCTTTTCAGTTATGTATATATGATTTGATTCAGAAGCAAGTTGTTACAAAGCTACTTAATTTCTGCAGTTAATTGTTAGAATTCATGCTTTAGAACAGATTTTGATTTTCTGTTAATTGCTAAATGTTATCATATAAATAAAATTATATATTACTCATGTTTCAAAATACAGGCATGAAGGAACATGCTTTTTATGCTATGAAGACTTTCTCTTGAGGTTGTTGGCCAAAGTTCCAAACTTCTTTCTTACTGTATGTTTTCAGTCTGCTGATTTACATTGCAGTAACATTATTATAACCTTTTCTGTTTAATCTGTACGTGTATCACTTAACTTTTGAAGCAACAGTTACTTTTAATGGAACACTTTCATTCCAATTGTATCAATTTTTTTTATGATCAAGTATCTGTTTCATACCCGTGAATTACATCTGTTTTAGACTTTGATAACCAGGTATCCTCTTGCATTTTTTTTGCAGCACAAGCTCTTGTGTGTGCAAAATTGACTATACACTCCTATTGAGAGTACACAAAACATTTATTCCAGTAATGGACAATGCCATGTCTATATTTTATACAAAAACATCAGATATATTTAATTACAGAAGCTAATGGCATCACTACAGGTGCAAATGTTTCATGCCATTTTGTGACTATGAAGCTTAACAATCTTGCTTTCTACTTCAGATTATTTTGTAAGGGGGGAGGGAAATGAAATATATACAATTTATGCAGGTGTTCTGAGATTGATACTGCTAAGAGTTCTTTTTGATTGTAAATAATGTACATTCAATGTCGCAAGGGAGTTTTTTCAGCTAATTTGTTTCCATACAAATTTTTGATAGATGCAAATAAGATCATTATGTTTAGAGGTCTAATGTTATATGTATTCATATTACAGAGTGAATTTGTATTTAAAGACAAATTTTTAAATGATGGAGCCCTCTGAACCTTGGGTCCTTGTCTTTTGTATTTTTAATTGGTTTATTATGAAAATAAATCAAGTGGAAAAACATTTTTCTGTATTTACTCTGAAATGTTTTTAGATTATTGCAGTGTTTTGACGATCATTATAAATAACCAAAATACAATGAGAAATAGGACAACGTGATTATTCAGTGTGGGTCTGTGGTAGGACATGAGCAAATGAGAAATTCATGAATCACTTCTGAACAGGCTTGAACACACTCTACACGCTGTGGGCATGTGATGGCATGGTATCCTGTGAAATAACGCTGCTTACTGTATGTTTTTGTAGCTCAAATGAAAATTGAGCTATGTCCAAGAAGTGGCCTTAAACTCCTCCTTTTCCATTGCTTCCCAGTATGTTATGAACAGCCCGAAACTTTCAATGTAATTTTGGGGTGCCATTCGTCACAAACGTCCTTGCAGATTGTATAAGGGCTGTTGGCTCCAACTGCTGTCTTCGAAACCTAGCCTATTGCAATGTTCCAACAGAAGGTGGATTAAAAATAAATATGATGTCTAGTGAGATAAGTAGAATGTAAAAATTAAAGGAAATACACTTTTCTATAAATGTACATAGGAGATTTACTGATTCATAAGGTTAATTTTAAACATACAAGTATTAGAAAAACTAAAGGTGACAGAACACTGACAGAGGTTGCTTGCTGTAGTTGAACAGAGGTAACTGTAAAACTGCATCTAACAAGCAGCTCTTTGCCACAGCTGCCCTGTTCCTTGGCAGTTGAAACTGCCCCGTCTAGTTGAACGCGTGGCTGTCTTTCCTCTGACTCCCATGCAGTTAGGTTTTGACCCGCAAATCCACACACCTAATCCCATTTTCAGGAAGCCTGGCCGTACCCAAACCAAAGTGACGGACGCCAGCTAACTAGTGGCATTTTTTTTGGCAGCACTCTGTGCAGCTGGGGAGAGCTGGCAGCATTAATAGGAACATGAATACGCATTGTAGAAGTACATCTCATACAGTTCTCATCCTAAGGGCTTTCTATGTCAGATTGACAGAAGCACTGGAAGAGGCAGGCTACTATTTTAATCAGGGTACAAAATAGGTACTTTTTCTTGTAGTACATGTATTTCATAATAGGAGAAAACCTGAGGTGGTAAGGCTTGGTTGACACAACAGTGTTTTTAACAGAGTGTGGGAGTTGTTTTGCTGATCTATTTACTAGATATATGAAAAATCACACCATGAGGTTACAGCTTTATCAACAAAACATCTTGCCATAGATGTAGCTATCACAAAGGAAAAATGAATTTGTCAGCTAAGTTTACGTCGGCTGGAGTAGTGGAGAAAACCTCCTAGTGACAATAACATCTCTAACAGCAGCCTGCTGTGTAAATGAAAATCACTCCCTTCCCTTGTTCCTTAGGCTCCAGTGTACGACCTCGGTGTACCCATACTTCTAAGCTCTCCTTAGTACATCAACCCTCCAGAGAAACAAAAGAAGGGAGAAGTTGGAACAGATCATAAAGTGAGGGCTCATACCTGGAGCTCGAACAACCCCTCCCCTCTCACAGCTGCCTTTGTTTGTGCTGTGGCAGTGGCCAAACTGCACATGCGATCTCAAACCCGAGCCGCTGCTGACTCGGAAAGAAAAACACGGAGGCAGCGGGAGAGCAAAAGCCACAGGCTGCCCCCGCGCTCCGGGGCAGGCAGCCCGAGGAGGAGGACGGAGAGAAGCCTCCGGCTGCCCCTGCGCGGGTCCCGACCCGGCCCAGCAGCCGCCACCGGAGCCGCTGCCGGGCGGCCGCAGCGTTTGCTGAGGCGGAGCAGGCGGGGCGGGTGCCGGTGCCCTGCGGGCCGGGGC
>VXAL01006642.1:179115-194966 GCA_013399475.1 Chauna torquata | reverse complement strand
CATCTTTGTTCAGACTGAATTGTACTTTCTGCTGAAAGTACAGCTCTCACTGGGAGAGTGGGGAATGGAGTAAGCATTCTAGCTTCTTTTTCTAATCCTTATGCTGAGCTTAATTCAAAGATGTGCCCATAGTGCCTAGTATAGGTCATGTTTTTGGGATGCTTTTAAGATCCTGAACTAAAAAGTGCTATTTAATTTATTGAAAGCAAACAACAATATGAATTGGTTAAGAAGGTGAGCCAATTTTCCTAAGCTTCTTGACTAAAAAAANAAGAAGTCTAATTTTGTGTGTCTTCTCTCCCTGCCTGCCCCCCCCAACCCGCCCCCCAACTGTACAATATAATGTTCCAGCTTTTGTGGTTTTGGGGGTTGGGTTTGTCTTGTTTTTAAACATCTCCTTGCAGACAGTTTTTCTTCTTTTTTTTTAAGGTATGACTGGTACCAAACAGAATCTCAAGTAATTGTGACTATAATGATCAAGAATGCGCAGAAGGATGATGTCAGTGTGCAGTTCTTGGAGAAAGAGGTGATTTACGTTGGTTATTGATTCACATACCTAGATTCCACAAGATGTAGTTATTACAAGTCAACATCACTTGCTGGAACAGCATGAAAAAATGGTAGAAGTCGTCTTCTGTCTGAGCTTTTTCATGTACAGTTGTGCTGTAGATATGTGTATGCCCAGTCAAGTGAGCTGGGAGCTATAGTCACAGCAGGGTCCATAGGATTTATGCACAAGCTGTAGTGTGGTATGCATGCTGCAGAGGGAGTATGTTTTTCAGCTGCTTGTGTGTTTGGAGGGTTGGGAGAGGAGGTGATCTGGAGTTAAAATTTTTGCATATGCGTGCATCTGGAGTATGAATGGACAGAGACAAGGTACTCTCAAAATAGTTACGAAGAAGTAATATCTTGTTTTAGGACAATTACAGAAAAACTGGTGGGTGGGTTCATCTTGATTTTCATATCACTAAAATTGTTAATGGCAGCAAAGTATATGTCAAGGAAGTACTGTAATCTGTTATAATACTGATGACATTTATGTTTAAGTAAGGGCGAGTATTGAAGAGTTAGGTTCTTATTCTCAACTAAGCTGATACTTAGCGAACTACAGAAATACTTGGTTACTAGTGTATGCTTGTGGCAAGTGCTCACACAATTTTAACATAGTTTGCCTATATTAGAAGGGAAGTTGCAAATAGTCTTCATGTTCCATTATTAATGTGTTGATACTTCATTTGCCGTAATTCTTTCCCTAAAGAATGCAGATCAGGCTGAGAAGATAATAGGCTTTTTGAGTACTTGCTGGCTAAGAACTGAAATCTTATTTATTTTTGTAGTGTACTTTAAAATACCTTGTTGAATAAAGCAGTAATGTAGTGGTATTATCTGAAATTCTGATGTCTGATGTTTTAAGTATCCTAGTGAAGGGTCATTAATTTAATCACTTAATCTTGGTGCCAAATGACAATCCTTTACTCCAAAATGGAAAACTGCTCTCAAAGATGACCAGAGATGTGTTTTCAACTGTTAACAGATGAACGCATCAGTGAGACTTCCATCAGGTGAAGACTACAACTTAAAGCTTGTTCTTCTTCATTCTATAGTGCCAGAGCAAAGTACATTTAAAGTGCTTTCAACAAAGGTAAGCTCTTTTTAGTGTAAATCATTTCTTTGCCTGTTTCTGATGTTGAAAATGTTTCTGCTCTATTGTCGTGTCTCATTGCAACAGTCCTGATGTCTGGCTTTTTGTATAGAAATGCTTTTCTTTCCTCAAGGTGCCTTTCAGCCAGTGGAAGGCTTTCTAAACTTGTGCAAACATGAGAAGTAATGATATGATGGTGCTTACTGAAGTACAAATCACAGTTATGTTGAGGATGCTTTTAACTGTTGCTGTTGAAAGATGACTGTGGTCTTTACCCTTGTATTTCAAGTATTTGGAAAGTATGGATGCCTTTTTACTGAACTTTTAGGAGCCAATATTGTCTTATGGAGTATTGTCATCTTTGTGTGCCTAAGAAATAAATGTAAGACTTACAGGATTTCAGTGTTGAAATAATTCTTGACCCTTTCATGACCTTCTCCTGCTGGTAAAAGTTACCCATAGTTATCTGTTCTTGGCTTTTCATGAGGCTGTATTCCATGCTGTTCCTGGAAATAGTGCTTACTTTGAAGTTGCATGACGTGAGAGAGAATGCTTTCATCTCAGCATTTTTTCTTCTAGATTACAGGTATAGAAAAATAAGAAACTGACAATGGTCTGGTATAGCATATATTGTTGGTATAACACATGGACAGACATATATGTTGTCCAAAAAGCCACGTCTGAACCTCTGAAGCAGGAATAAATGTTTTTGATTCTTTCCTTCTATTTCAACAGTGGTTCTGCAGAGCTTTTGAAAATTCCATTGCTTTCTCACATTCCATTTTTACCTGTTCCCTTCTCAAAAAGGTACCTAGAGTCGTTCTTGCATGTTTTCAGGGAAGAGGAATTCAAGATGACATGAGAGGATTTCCACAAAGTTGGTCTTGTTTTTCTACTCCTCACACAAAGGAAGCTGGGCAGGTTATGTGGTTGAATCACATGAGTTCTTATGCTGTGGAAGATGAACAGAGTGCTTGAAGTATGTAGAAAGTCTGCTGCTACTTCGTTGTTATTTATATAAACTTAACTGGAATGGGCACAGCCCCTGTCCAGATGAGCAACTGTGAGGTCCTATTTGCTTTATATTCCTGTCTAGCTTGTGTTATACTTTTCATATGTCTTGAAGTTTGCCATTACTTTTGTGAAGCATCAGGCATGCATCTCAGCACTGTTGAAAAGAATATGACTTTGTCTTCCTATCCTACCATCTCTAGCCTGGGTTAGTTGTTTGAATAATCTCTAGTAGTCTGGAGCCTGGTTTAGACTGAGATTCTTAAAGTGGTGCGAAAGCTTTAGTTGTGTTCAAGCCCTGTCTGAAGTGTAAATGTTTTGCATTTGTTTCCAAATGTTACTGTTCCTATATAATCTTGAGAGAATATTTCTGAGGCAAGATGGTATAAGAGAGAGCACAGCAGGTGTTCTTACACATGACATTAGTGTTTCAACATATACTTCCTCTTGCAGAAAAGAATATTATAAGGACATCTGTGAAAATACAGTGAAGGAATACAGTTTGAATGATGCATAAGCTAATTCCAGTACTGCCCAGCAGATGGAGTCTGACTGAAGAAAAATCTTTTAAAGCAGGTCTGCATTAAGGATGCTTGAATGCTGAGTCTTCTTTGAAGGCTTAGAATACCTTACTTTGGAAAACATTAAGCACTTTAAAGGAATGGTGTGGCATCAGTGTTTGAATACTAGTTTGAACACTAGGAACACAGATTTCTTTGCAACAGTTTTGTGCGTGTACTTTGTTCACCTGAACAGTATGGAAAATATGTAGTTTGAGTAAACCATGTTATTACTTCTCAAATGCTTTACAAATAAATTTGTACCATTTACATGAAGTCCTTCTGTAAGGACTTGGAAAGGAGGAATTAATTTTATTATCTTTTCAATTATACAAACATTTTACTCCATCTGAGTCTTTGTTAGTGCGTATTATTCCTCAAAGTTGTTAATAGGCTGGAGATGTTGAACCCACAGTCCATATATAAGAAGGCTGCTGACTTGCAAGGTCTCACATATTTGAGTCCTTGTTCATCACTAGTATATCTGAAGCTGTCATGTTTTTTCAGGCTTTTAAATCTTTTAAAGAGAGAAATGAGTTATAACAGGATGGGAGACTGGCCTGTGAGACATAAGGATCTCTGGGACTTAGAGATAATTTGGGACAGGCTTCTGAACAGTTGGGATAAGAAAGCTCGCTGGACGTGAAAAATTATCGACAATTTAGGTGGATGTTTAAAGACTATTAAACATGCTTCATTCTTCCAAGTGGACTCAGTGCAATAGGATCTGTTGCAGCCACCTTGGTGATATGTACCTTCATTTGTAGCATGGTGTGCTAGACCGAGTAACTGATGTGTTTCCTTGGATATAGTTGAGGGATTACTTCAGACAGACTTTGGTCTGGTCCCATGGGCTGAGGTCTTGTTAGCAGTGGGAGCAGGTTAAGTGTGCTCCTGGAAACATGTCTTATAGTTGATTTTCATCTGAGAGGAGTCCTGTTCACATGCTCTTAGATGGTTTTCCGGTGTCAACAAAGATGGTAAAGGCATATGATGTGAAAGAAGACTTGCTTCAAACGCACGTTCTCAATTGGAACAAAAACCTTATCTTCCATCTTTTGCAGTTCCTTTGGAGTACCTCTCCTCTCTCTTCTCTTTCTCATTCCAAACAAACAAAATCCATCATCAAAACAAAAACCCACCCAGAACCCTGGTGATAGTCTATAGACTGGGCCAAGGGGAGCAAAGAGTCCTCCAGGGTGGACGTGCATATCACAGCTAGACGTAATTTGAAAGACTCTCAGAGGAATGGCGTTAGAAGGCTGTATTTGGGATGACTTTCTTATCTTTAAGGCAGTAACAAACTCAGTGAAGTCTGTTTATCTTGCTGTGGGTTTGAAGACTGTTTAGCTAAGGACTAGAGAGGGGCGAGATGATTATTTTTAGAGCTGCTGATAGCAGTGCCTGAGATAGGGGATACTTAAGCCAGAAGGTTAAGTACAGATAGAGATTAGGACACTGCTGGAAAAAATCATTCTCATGTTCACAGCCTCTAGGATGAGCTCGTTGGCTTCCAGCAGCCGCTTCTTTGCACTTCCAGAACTGTTGGGAGCCAATGGGTCCAACAGGGATCTTCCTGCTGAGATGGTTCTGTGACTTACGGTGGTCACTGGCTTCACCTTTTCAGTGAACTTAACCCTGCAAGAGCTTTCATAGAGTAGTCTTGTTATCTGCTTTCCATCAGAAAGAATCGTATGTGCTTGGAATACACTGTGACTCCTCTTCCGGCTTAGCTGATCTCCTAGCCTGGATTTCTGCAGGACAAGGACTGTAGGATTGCTCCACAATAAGTCTTGTCTTGTGGTTTGTCTGTAACTGTAGCACACAAGATGCCAGTTAAATCCAGTGATTAGAAGCTTCTAAAGAAATTGTGGTTTTATGGGATAGAAACAGATGTTTTCCTGTGGATTAATAATTTCAGATAAGAATACCTGCATATGTTCACACTGCTTTGTTTTGTATTGCTGATTTGAGTATGAGAGCCACGTTGCCATTAGCATACTGTAAGCCTTCACTGGGCAATGAGCAATCTGCTTTTTCTTTCCAACTATGTGAAGAAACAGAATGTAATGTACAGGCAGGTTTTGCAGTGGATAGACTTTGAGTTTCACATAAATCTCTTAGAACTAGTAAATGTAATGGATAAAGGATGAAACAACAGAACTGGCAGATGATAAAGCAATCCTGCATGTTTTGGTAACTAAGAGATGCTGGAGAGGGATCTCTCAATACTGCTTAAAATTCAGCATCAATTGACAAATGCAAAACAATAAAGGTAAAGATGCAAATGCAGGAGGAGAAAATGGCCTTAGTTTTATTTGCAGAATTACAGATTCTAAAGTAACTGCAAGCAGCAGCCAGAACTTAAAGACTCTGGGATTGGTTATTTCAGAGTATGTTAACAGTGAAAAGTTAATTGATACATCAAGAATTGTTTCTTTGACATTATTGGTTAACTTCCAATTTGTCAAAGGTGTCTGACTGCTTAGAGAAACGTTACCATAGTAGTCTGATCAAGCAAAAAGTAACAGCGGCTCCAAAAGCAGTGTATAAATTTGAGATTTGTGTTTTACAAATAGAAGCTGGTCTGATCTTTGTATGTAGTAAGACGTTGTACACAGTATGCAGGTGTAGGATTTTGTGTATTTTGGTGGTCATCCCCAGTTGTGTTCAGGTGTCAGGAGAGGTGGGGAAGATCTGTAGCACTCTGAAAACTGAACATTGCATTCAGCAGTTAACAGAAGGAAGGTATCTGTTGTTGGTGCTACTTGTTTTTTTGTTTTTTTTTAACTTATTTCCAGCAGAGGGAGCCAAAATGTAAAGGCTCAAATGAGTTTTCTCTCTGGAAGTTGCCTGTGTGCAGTTATCCATGTGCTCCCTTCATAAAAGGAAAAAGGCATTGTTGTGGTTTAACCCCGGCAGCTCAGCCCTACACAGCAGCTCGCTCGCTCTCCCTGGTTGGTATAGGGGAGAAAATTGGAAAGGTAAAAGTGTGAGAACTCATGGGGTGAGATAAAGACAGTTTACTAGGTAAAGCAAAAGCAGCGTGCGCAAGCAAAGCAAAACAAGGAATTCTTTCGCTACTTCCCATGGGCAGGCAGGTGTTCAGCCACTTCCAGGAAAGCAGGGCTCATCACATGTAATGGTTTCTTGGGAAGACAAACGCCATCACTCCCAACGTCCCCCCCTTTCTCCTTCTTTACCCCAGCTTTTATGGCTGAGCATGACGTCATATGGTGTGGAATATCTCTTTGGTCAGTCTGAATCACCTGCCCTGGCTGTGTCCCCTCCCAGCTCCCTGTGCACCCCCAGCCTCCTCGCTGACAGGGCAGCACGAGAAGCTGAGAAATCCATGGCTCTGTAAGCACTGCTCTGCAGCAACTGAAAACATCGGTGTGTTATCACCACTATTTTCATCAAAAGTCCAAAACACAGCATCATGTGAGCCTCTGCAAAGAAAATTAACTCTATCCCAGCAAAAACCATGACAGGCATGCAAACTTAAAATGAGTGACTAAATATATTTAAGGCCAAGTTAGCTGACTTGTCTCTGTCCAGCAAATATGGCAGGGAAGTAGAAATGCACAAATAGTGCAAGAATTTCTGATGTTCTGAAACAGTTCTTAATGCACAGTCAGCCCAGCTTTCTTTTCCCTCTTCTGTTCAATCTGTCAAGCAGTGCAGTTGGGCTTCTAGGGGAATGCTCTGCTATATTCTTTTGGAAACTTGTGTTGTATGAGCAGTTTCTCGAAGTCTTCTGACATGTTCTGGATGATGTTCAGGGATTTCTCGTTCTTAGACCTAGATGAGGAGAGTGAGGATGAGTATGTGCTTTTAGCTTGTATCCTTGTGCTCTTGAAGGAAACTTGAGCTAGTGCTTTCTCTATTTCTTCTCATCTGCTCTTGCATCTGCAGGTAGTCTGGGGACAATTACTCTGAGTTTTCGCTTTCTTTTTTTTAGTGGTTTGGGCTTTTTGCAAACAATGACTTGCAGTGGTTTAGAGCCATTTGAAAAAGTGGTAAAAAGCAGTTTCTTGACCCCAGAACTTTCCTTTAATTAGACATCAAAGTTGTGCTGCAAACAGGGCAGATGTTAGAAATCCTCAGTGTTTTTTCACAGTTGACGTTTGTTACTTAATAGAGACGTCTGAGGTAGGAGCATACCCTCAGCAGCTTGATGCCAGGAATATGGTAGTGTGCATCAGTGGAATGTTTCTTTTCCTCACACCAGTGTTTTGCCTTGCAAACTCTGAAGTACCATGGGCAGCTTTACTGGAAAAGCACACTGATGCCTGTTGCTAAATGTAAAGGGAAAGGCCAAGAGTGAAACTGTTTCAGACTACCCTCCAAGAGTGTGCAAGTCCTTACTCAGAGGCAGCTGTACATAAATAGATAAACAGAGGGTATGGATTAATTTTAACTGAAGTCGGTTCTTGCAGTCATACCCTTAGAAGAGACTTCTTCAGTTTGGTTATTTTTATCAAATTGTTTGCAGTGGCTTGAATACAGGCTTCCCTGCTCTCTTGTACTTATTTTTCTCTGAGGCTTTCATGAAGATTCGTATCTCCACTATACTTTCGAGTGTTTTCTGTAAATTGTAAACTGATGTTTAAGATACGAGTTGGGTGCTTTTCTGAAATTTCTTGCATCTCTTAGGCACGACTAGATGGAACAATTTCCTGGCTAGACCATAAAGAAGTCTTCCTGATGATTGGCATATTTACTTGGCTCAAAATAAGCTTATTTTCTTTCTTCCTTGTGAATGCAGGTGGATGTGGGGCGGATTTAAATTTCTTAGTATTGAGAAATATATTTTAAACATGCATGTAAGTCAGTGTCCATGCTTGTATAACTGTATAAAGGAAAATTATGTATAAGAGTTTTTCTTTCTGTCTTGAGAGAAGGTGGATATGAGAACAATTGGCATAGTGATGGCTTTACACACAGGATGTGGTGGCAAAGAGCTTTAGGCTACCAAAGTGATCTGCATTGCTGGCTTCTTCTGTAAAAATCCAGAATTATAACAAGTGGTTGCTATATAACATCAGTGGGGTGGAAACTTTGATCATTGTACACTGTTATCCGTAGTATGTAGCTGGCAAAGAAATGGAAAGGTGCATGCTAAATCCCTTCTGTTGTGATACCTTCCCTACAGAACAAATGCCTTAATTCTCAATAATTTGTGATTACACTGGAAAGTTATTTTAATCTCAGTATACTTTGTTTAAAGTGGTGGACCAAAGATCTTACAATTCAGAATATAAGCAATTTATAAAAGGTCTTTGAATAACTAGGATACCAAAGCTGTATGTGCTTATGATGTTAGATACAAGTTTGGTTAGGTCATACCTTTCTAGAAGATGGTGATATTTTTGTCCACGCCGTAAATTTAGTTAACAAAATAGATGATAAGGTTGCAAAATGAAAACTCAACATTTAGAATTTACAACTAGGACAAAACAGTCAATGGTTCAGTAATAGTCAGCAGTTCAGTAAAATAACTAAGGAGTTGATTGGAAACCCTGATTTCACATCTTCGTGTGTGTAATATAGCAAAACATCAGAATTTAAAAGGGTATTTTTTCATACTTATTAAAATTAATGGCTAAGCTGCTGCTCAAGCTCTGCCAGTTCTGATTTCCTTCATCCATCTGATCAGAGCTCAACACAAATTTGCCAAGCAAACTTTCCCTTAGCATGAATTGTAAAATACACTAGCAGTTAAAATAAATTTCTCATAACTCATCAGTGTACCAGAATTTTCTTTTAAAGAAAAAAATTTTTTAATGTTTCTCAGCTAAACTGGTGAGATCTGTCCCAGAACATAAGTTCAAGCAAAACCTAGTTTGTCAGAAGTTTTTTTTTTAGCAGTAAGCTTTTACCTAGAAACTTAATGTTGACTACTTAGTGTTGTGTTTATCTCTAAGGGGGTAAATTCTTTCTTAAAATTAGAATAAATGCTCTTTTATTCCACTCTTTTTGTAGTAAGGTTTTTTGTGCCCTTGTACTACCAATGAGATAGTTTAAGATAGCTTCTGAGGTCTTTTCTGGCATCTTTTTGCGTATTTAGCACTTGGATTCAGCTGCAAACAAATTGGTCTTAATCTCTGTTAGTTTTTTAAAAAAAAATCCATTACTTTTATGAGTAGAAACTCCTGTATCCTTTCACTGCTGATGTGGTCTCTTCTAGATGATGGTGCCTCAGTTTGACACTCTTCTCAGAAGGACAGGTTTCTCAGACAGAATTTCAAACAAGTATTGCATGAATTACTCTGTCAAATTTCCATGTTTCTTCTCCTTTTTATTTTGCTCACTTTTATGTTCCCTGGGTTTGGGGCTCAAACAGGAGAATACAACAGAAAGTGGATTATCTCTGCATTAGAACTTTTCACAAATCTGGAGTACGCTGTCCTATTTTGGGCTTCCCAGTGCAAGAAAGACACTAATGTAGTATAATATAGTAGTGGAGGGCTGCCAAGATGGTCAGGTGGCTGGAGGGCATGAGCTACAAGGAGAGGCTGAGGAATTGGGCTTCTTCAACCCTGAGAAGAAAAGGCTGAAGGGGAAAATCTTTATTCCTGTGTGCAGCTACCTAATGGGACAGTAGAGAGAAGGTGGAGCCAGGCTTTTCTCAGAGGTGCATGGTGATAAGGCAAGAGTCAGTGCGTACCAGATGGGTGTAAAACAGCATTCCTGTAGAAACTGCATTGTCCTGTACTTCTGATTTCTGATGAATGCCAGCTTCAGTGCTTCTTTGCTTTTGTTGCATTCTGTAACTAGCTGTTTCAGAAAGGAGTAACTATAAAAATAGGATACGGGCTCAGTGTAATTGTAGATGTGTAATCGTGCATTGTATTGTTAATGTATGGTGAACTTGAATTTGTACAATAGCTGGGACCTACATTTTGCTTAAGCTTCATGTGCCTAAAGGTTTTGAAACTCTTTTTTTTTTACCTTTTGAAGTGGTATTTTGTTACAGAACAAGGTACTTAAAGTAGCATTTGACTAAATGTTTAACAACCAGAGCCAGCTTCTTAAACTGGCATGCAAATCATTGAATTTACAATGAATTTTTCCTGTTTTATTCTAAAGCTGGCATGAGGCACACAGGCATATGTTTAATGAAATATAAATGTTATATCAAAGCAGTTTGCAAAACATTGAGATGTATTTCTCTTTCCTGGGTACCGAATTTTTTTCAAAGGAGAGGAAAAAGCTCACAGTACTTGTGTGTTAGGTGTGACATAAATGATACGTTACTTGTCTGTGATAGCCTTCAATATCTGCTTTAAAATGTTCGTTAAAATGCATTTGTTGCCATTTGTGCACATAACTGGGACTCAGAGTTGCTTCTCCTTACATCAGATAAAGCTCTTAAGCTGAAGAAATATGCATCTTCACAAGCAGAATCTTATAGCTTTATATATTTGGAAAGTGTGGTTGTATAATGGTGTACAGCTAATGATTTCCCTAGTTTTGCTCCTGCCTGCCACTTTGCCTAATGAGTGAGTTGAAGTGGATGGAGTAGATGGGATAAAGGGTTAATCATGTCAGAAATGCATTCTGTCTCAGTTTTTCAGCTGTGTATACTTCTAGTTTGGCAGTGTGGAAATGGTTTAGATTTAAGGAATCCATGTGTTACACTGGGAATTAGTTTGCAGCATTTCCTCTTCCTTGGGGGTGTTTGTCATATAGTACCGGCTTAGGGCCACTTTCAGAGGGGGAAGTGTAAGAACTACTAGCAGATGAAAAAAGAAGGGGGGTTGTCAGAGCAGCAAAACTATAAAGAATTTTCATAAATGTGTGGACAGAGTACTCAAGCATATCTTGAAATTAAGACCTCCTCAACTTAAACATGCAGCTGAGTTGATAGTATAGTTTCCACAACTTGAGAAGAGTTATACAGGAAGTGGAGGACAGACAGGATATTTTAAATTAAGACTCAGTGTTTCACTTCTAGCTAATTAGTGCCTTTGTAAGTGGCTAATTAACTTAAATGTTTGACTCATGAGATCCAAATCCATTCAAAAACCAAACCAAAACAAAAAAATCCCAACCTGCTAGTTCTGGCACTCATGGAACTACTTGTTTATATAAAAATACTTGTTTCCTTATGCTCATCACAGAGCATTAGGTTTGAGTGTAGTGTTCAGAAATGAACTTCATGGTTGTAATTTCTGAAGTGTTTTTAGATGAGTCCAGTGAAGGAAGCTTTGCTTACTCCTTTAGATTTACTGAAGAGTAATCATCAGCACAGTTGGAATGCTGCTTCTGAACAGTTGCAACAGAAGTGTGTTCGTACAGATTAAAATATTAAACTCTGGAATGCAGGATTTCTTTAGGGGCAGTAGGTTGAGCAGGTAGAATAATACAATATTTTGTTTTTGATTATTTTTGGTTCTGTGGCTGATACCTGTCACTATTTTAAAAAAACAATGCCATGATGCTTAATTTGTGACTTGTAAGGTTGGTAAAAACATTGGAAACTCAGCAGCCACGAGGAGTAGGGAAGTCAACTACATGTAGTTGCTGGACTTTTTATTAAGATAATTAATATATTTATTATATAAGCTCTATCCTGCCTTGAAGGGCATTCATTCCATGCCTCATGTCTTAAACACGTTGTTGTTCTCAGCACAAGTTAGTGGTAGAAAATATATATTTAAACTTGTCAAGGGAAGTGGTGGTTTCCCCAAGAAAAAAAGTGGAGCAACGCTAATTAAATATTCTGTTTCCTAAAATGCAGCATGATTCCAAATATGGAAGCTTTGCAACTTAAATGAGCTCATTTCTTGATTTTTTATAAGGCATCTTGGACTGTTACTTACCAGTGACTTATTTCAAGAATGGATTAAACAAAGTTCAAATTTCAGATCAACATGATGCTATGCAAGGAGTGTGCTGCTGGAATCGCTAGGGTTGGCTTTTACAGAGGTGCCTTTGTTCTTGGGTCTGCAGGGATCCCCAGGTTATAGTGGCTTTAGGTAGAACTAAGAACTTGCTTATGCTAACCTCTGCACAAATAAGGAACTGCTGAAGCTTAGCAAGCACAGATTTAAGTCAATTGATAGCATGATAGGAGCTTTATGACGTTTTCTGAAGTGAATTTGTCATCTAGAAGTGACACTAGACACTCTTTGTTTTGCAGACTTTGTTTTGCAACTTTGTAATCCTGTGACCAAGGATAAGGTTAATTATGAAAAACTACTTCAATATGGTTGTCTGAAGGGATTATGTGTAGTAGTGAATAGAGGCATGACATACTTCACTTAATTTTGTTTCTCCTATGATAATTGCAACCATACCCACTTTTAATTGCCAGTTTTGTCAATGAGTACTAGACAGTTTTCTCTGTAGCAGTGTGTGTTCATTGAACCAAATAAATACAGCTTCTGAATTTCTCCAGTGGAAAGTTCAGCATAGTGCCTGGGTGTTTCTCTGGTTTGTATAGTATACATCAAGCATGGCATTTTTTGCTGGATGAAATGTAAAGCTAGCACTTGGATTTTGCAGCCATTCGAAAGTACTATTTAATTATTAGAGCTGACCGGCAAGAAATGGATGCTTAAGAGGCGCCTTGGTGCCCGGCAGTATAGAGACATTGCGGCTGATTATTACTTCTGGGATGCCATAATTTATGAAAGAGTCAAGTGAATAGTAAGCAAAAGGAAGTGGTACTAAACAGAAGGATGAAATTCTAATAAAAGATCTGAGCAGCCACATAAGAGCTTCGTTGACATGTCGCTTGAAGTACCATAACTTCATCTGGTAAGGTAGGTATATTTTGTTACAATGCAGGCTTCGTATTAGAGACTGTTTGTAAAACCAATGGAATTATTTTCTTACTGCTACGGAATCCAACTAGTTTGAAACAGTTTGTCAGAACTGTTTGCCATCTGGGATAATTTGTTCTTTGTGTTGTGTTTTGTAGGTTGAAATAAAAATGAAGAAGCCAGAAGCTGTAAGATGGGAGAAGCTAGAGGGACAAGGAGATTCTCCGAAGTTAAAGCAATTTACACCAGGTTTGTTATCTGAATTATTAAGTATTAAATGTTTTATTTTTATTAACGTACTTGTAGATATTAAGAATAATTGGTGTGTTAAAAATTCTTAATAAAATCAGTGTTGTATTTACAATGAGAAGTCTCATAGTCTTGTTTTTACTGCCAGAAAATGCCAGAAATAGTCTGCAGGGCGTTACTAAAATTCAGTTATTAAATTTAGTCATAATTTCTATTAATCTGATGAATTGTTGAGGATATATGCTTGTCATTAATTCTTCTAGGCTTTTATCTGTTCGGGTATTTTTTTCAGTCACTTTTGCAGTTCTTTGCGTCGTTGTGCTTATATTGTTGCTTAAATAAGTATTATATACTTAAGTATTCCATCTCTCTTGAAAAGTAATTCTTTTGCAGTGTTTCAAGACGGATTAACAACCCATCTGTGAGAGAATTCGAATTTCCCAGTTTACTAATTTCAGATATATTTGCATATTAGCTCACATTTTCCTATGGCTGTAGGCAGTTTTTTTCCTTCCTCTCAGCCAATATCTCCTGCCTTATTTTGACTTCAATTATTTGTGTTGTTATTGTCCAAAATTTCATTGTTGGATAGCTACATTATGTAACTGTTCACCTGAAAATAAACTTTTGCGGCTGCTGAATGTGGTCTCTAGCATTTCTTTGTTTCCTTTATTTTTTTTATTGCAGTGCTTATATCTGCAAGGAGCAATCCATTTCCATTTTCAGATTTGTGTTCCATTATCTCAGATTCGTTAGATATATACATGTCTGTTCTGGAAACTCCAGCTTTAAAAGCAATGAGAAAACGCGTAGTTAACTAACACTTCTGTTTTCAGACACCCAGCACTTATATCCGTCGTCCTCTCATTATACAAGGAACTGGGACAAACTGGTAGTTGAAATCAAAGAAGAAGAGAAGAATGAAAAGTTAGAAGGAGATGCTGCTTTAAATAAACTTTTTCAGCAAATTTATTCAGATGGTACAGATGAAGTGAAACGTGCCATGAACAAATCGTTCGTAAGTCTTCACTCTGTTTCTCTAAAGAAATGTGTAAAACTTTTGCACAGTGACACATTTTACTAAGCTTTGCATGAAGCAGGAGGCTTCTACCCACCAAAACCTTGGACGTCTAATAAATGGCAGTGGTTTGGTGGGAGACAACAGCTGTTATTGAAAGATTGTGCTTTGCTGGTTTCTTTAAGTCAGTGTTAATCAAAGGGAATATAGTTTTTGCTTCCTGTAGAGATTGAATTGTTGCCCAGGATGAAAGGATTAAATTCCTCTTAATTCTTTATATATGGTTCCTTTTCAAGAACATGGCTGACCCTCTAAAAGCTTCTTGTTAATTAAGTAACATCTCACAATGTCCAGTACTGATAACAAGTGTTGTTAGGCTGAAGATTATGGAATAATGGCTTTTTCAAATTTTATTCAATATATGCACAAAATTCCTGTGTAAATTGCTTCGACACAAAGTTTAAATTCATCAAGTTTCTTCAGAATTTGTTAATCTGCTGTAAGAAATGTGACTTCTGTGTTACTATAGTTCTTCTAGCAGACTAAACAAGCATTTTCTCATATTGCAGATGGAGTCTGGTGGCACAGTTCTGAGCACCAACTGGTCAGATGTTGGTAAAAGGAAGGTAGAAGTTAATCCTCCTGATGACATGGAATGGAAAAAATTCTAATCCTGTTTTTAGTCTTCTACCATTTATGTGTTGCCATAGTCATGTACTGACCACTATGTATGGACATAGCATTCTTGGATTCAAAGCACTGAATGTTCCCTTGGAAACAGGAATTGTCTTTACATTTTGCGTGCTTTAGAAATTCCTTCATCTGCAGATGTTAAAGATGTATTCAAGAGTGGAACCCTGTTTTCATCATCTTTGTTTAGTTTTTGGAAATTGAGTCAGTCTAAATTTTCTACCACCTTTATCAGCTCTGCTCTTGGGGGATGGGGTGATCTCTAATGGGCTGTTCAGGATCATTGCCTTACACCTGATATTTCTATGTTCAATAACTTATTAGATCTTGGCAACTTTGGGTAAAAACACTTTTCAACAACAGTGTTAAAATTCTTTGCTCTTTAACTCTGCTAAATAAAACTGTAAATATAACTTTTTCTATACAGAAGCTTCTTCATTTCATTTTTAGTAATCTTGGTTTTTGATGGAGGGGAATGACTTAAAGCATACAGCTAAAGAAGTAAATACACTGCTTTAAAAACAAACAAAAGGCTTGAATGGGAGCAAAACGTGCATTTTGTGAAGAGAATGAGATTGCTATTGTTGATGCAAATAAAAATTCCACTTATGGATTCCTCCCACCTTGGTGATAGGTTGAACTGCAACTGTGTGTGATGAAAGTCAGTCATGGCTGGCAATTTCTACAGGGGAGTGAGTCCTCTGCCTGCCTTCTGTATTCAAAAAGAAGGATCTATTGTAAATTGCTTGAAATCAAAGATAGCAAACAGTTGCTTTGAATTCTGTTATTTCAAAATACTGGGAACTCTTCATGTTTTAGAGAGAAACATGTGCATCCTTCATTGCTTTTATCAGTGAGGCTTTTTCATCATGGTCAAATTTTAAATAACAATATTCCCCGCCCCCCCC
>VXAL01006642.1:159528-178696 GCA_013399475.1 Chauna torquata | reverse complement strand
AAAAAAAAAACAACCACCTGAGAAACTTAAATTCCTGTGCCTTAAATTCCTGTGCCTGTACCTCTTGGATACAGATCTGCAAGGGCCTACAGTCACCATACTTGGAGATATTTAGAAGCCATCTGGACATGGTCCTGGACAGCCAGTTCTAGGTGGCCCTGCTTGAGCACAGGGGCTTGGACCAGACGACCTCCAGAGGTCCGTTTCAACCTTCACCCTTCTGTGATTCTGTGAAGGGGATATGAACTTACAAAGTTGAGGTAAACATGTACTCTATGTGCTGCTGTATCTTAGGAATTCAGAAATACCTGAATATTCTAAGATTGTACAGGAAAACTGTGACTTGCAAATATTGGCAGCCACCTGAAAGCCACTTCATTCCTTGCTAATCATTGATGCTGGTTTAAATTTACTGCTGTTTTTCTTGCATTCCTAATTATGTAGGCTTTTCTAGATTGTTATTCCGTCTCTTCTTATTTGATAGGTTCTTTGACTATTGTGAGAATTGGATTAGCCTGTTAAGACGTAAGGAATATTAGAACAGTTGTTTTAGTAGGATAAGGTAAGTCTACAGCTGTTATGGTAATGAATGTATGTAAAAGTTTATCCAAAACTGGCTTAGGTTGTAGGAGGGAGAAAGGATATATTCTGTTCTCCTTGAGAACTGGGAATTTTGGTTTTGCAGGGATGCTGTGGAAGTGCAGTGTTTTTTTCCCCAGTACTGGTGCTATGCCCATGGGGTAGTAGCAAGATTTTAAAATCGCACATCTCCAAAGAGGGGTTGTTTCTAGATGTATACGATAGCTATGAACTTCAGAGTACAGTCTTGACGTAACTGTAGCTTCTTGATGCACTCAGATCATGTTTATCTTGTAGTGCAAGCTGGACAGTGATTTCTTTTTAAATTACTTTCAGCTTTAGAATTGATTCATATTTTCCAAAGCTTGAATTTGATGACCTTCAAAACTGAATGTTATCCTGATCTTTGAATATGGTGAAGGGAGATGGATTGAATTTGGGAGGGTTTTTGTGTGTGCCTTATCCCTGACTCTCACTGGGTAAAGTCTGCTTCTTGGAGGAGTTTCTCAAAGGGCGCATGTGTGGTGTATGTCAGTGGAGATTTTTTTAGCTTCAGTGGGGAAATTCTTGCCCTTCTGGGAATTCTGAGTAACTAGTTGCCCAATATGGAGAGTGTCCAGCGAAGAGCTACAAGGATGGTGAAGGGCCTAGAGGGGAAGACATACAAGGAGCAGCTGAGGTCACTTGGTTTGTTCAGTCTGGAAAAGAGGAGGCTGAGGGGAGACCTCATCGCGGTCTACAGCTTCCTCACGAGGGGAGCGGAGGGGCAGGCGTCGATCCCTTCTCCCTGGTGACCAGCAATGGGACCCGAGGGAATGGAGTCAAGCTGCGACAGGGGAGGTTCAGGTTGGATATCAGGAAAAGGCTCTTCACCGAGAGGGTGGTCGCGCACTGGAACAGGCTCGCCAGGGATGTAGTCACGGCACCGAGCCTGTCGGAGTTTAAGAAGCGTTTAGACCATGCTCTCAGTCATATGGTCTGAATTTTTGGGTAGACCTGTGTGGAGGCAGGAGTTGGACTCAATGATCCTTGTGGGTCCCTTCCAACTCAGAATATTCTGTGATTCTATGATATCTAGAGCGTTTGCAATCTATATGGGGTGCTAACACTCAAGTTGATTTGGAACAAGGACTTGAACTTGATTCTCCTACATGAGTGCCTTGCTGCTTTTTAGTTATGTTCTGGAAAGCATTTCTTTCCTCCTTAATGCAGAAGGAAGACAAATGTCTGAGCTTTACTTTGTCATAAAATTGAGTTCTTGTCTCCTGGCCAGCCTTGCTTTATAAATGTCATTCAGAGCACTTAACAGTGCTTAGTAAAGACTTGCTATGGGAAAAACCTAGATAAAAATCTCTTAAATAGAAAGGAAAAAGTAATTTGAGGATGTTTTGTGCCAATCAAGTTGTTTTTACTTACTGTAGAGTACGCAGTAGGGAGTTTCTCTGTCTGCTTTCAATTGCAGAAAATCCATGGGAATATTTTGCCAGATAAGCACAATATATTAAGTGGGTACTGTTTCACCGCTTTGGGATTCAATTCACTTAGCTTAAGGCGAAAAGTTAAAATGCATTGATACTTATGTACTCTTGAGGCATACGTAATGCAAATATAATGCTTTAGCTTTAGGCTAAAACTTGTAGCAATTGAGTGCTAGACTTCCCTGTCCATCTCAATCCTGCGAGCCAAGTTTGCAGGCCTAAACTAACACCAGCATGTTTCTGAAGTGTGTCTGTGTGTGTCTGTGTTCCACCTTTAAAATTCAGGTGAACCTGTAGTGGCAGCTTTTGTTGCATTGTGTAAGGTTTGGGGCGGAGGGGGGAGTTGGATTAAATCAATGTGTAGAATTTACAAAGTTGGGGATGGGGAAGGTGCTTCCCGAGCTTTGGGGACAGCGTATGTTTCATTCGCGACAAAGCACAGAAATGCACAGAAGGGTTCCAGAAGCTGTAGGTCAAGGCAAAGATGGCAGGGAGCTTGGAGATTGAGCAGAGATGATGAAGGGTACTGGTGACAAAAGGAATATCCTTTGGAGCCAGAGAGGATGAAGAAGTTGTTACAACGCTGGCAATGAGTTGGCTGCAGTGGTGATTTTTTTTTAATTTTTTTTTTTAGGTAGTGTTTTACTTGTTCACACTTCTTTTAAAGTTTTTCCCAAGCCTTTTGGTCATCCATAGATACACTTTTTGGAAGACCTGGGAAGTCTCACGTCAGAGCTCTGATTTTGTGGTCCTGTTGCAAATATAGGAGCAAGACAGCAAGAGGTAACGGTAGCCTTGCTGTGTTTAATACCACAGATGGGATTACTCTGCTGCTGTTTTGGGGATCATAGAAAATGCCTGACTGTTGTAGCTTAAGGCTGCTTTTCTCATCTTCGGTATATGTGCAGTGCTTGTAAAAGATCAGTTGAGCCTCTCAGAAGGAGAAGATGGTGGTGTCAGTAGTTCTAGGTATAACTTTTGCCCTTTCTGAGCAGAGATTGAGTCCACCCTGATGTGCAAATCAACAATCCATTCTTTGCCAGCTGTAGTTTTATGCTTCTCTGCATCTTATTTGAGCTGTATTGAACAAGTTCTTCCCTGAAAGTGAGACTTTCCTTTGAATTTTTTTGCTGCAACAGGGTTGAATTGTTATGAGAGACAGAAGACAGATCCCATCCAATTCCAACCTCCTCTCTTACTTTCTCAATACAGATGCAGGTGGAGGATGGCTCCCATATGAAAAAAGGAGCTGGGGGAGAGTCTCAGGTTCATGTCTTCTTGTAAATGGGGAGAAAGTGGGCCATGGATGGAGAAAAGAGGAGTCCTGGTGTCGGCTGGGATAGAGTTAATTTTCTTCTTAGTACCTGGTATGGTGCTGTGTTTCAGGTTTAGGATGAGAATAACACTGATAGCACATGCAGAGCAGTGCTTGCACAGAGTCCAGGACTTTTCTGCTTCTCGTGCTGCCCTGCCGGCGAGGAGGCTGGGGGTGCACAAGGAGTTGGGAGGGGACACAGCCAGGACAGGTGACCCAGACTGGCCAAAGGGACGTTCCATACCATGTGGCATTATGTTCGGCAATAACAGCTGGGGGGGCTGTTGCTCAGGGTCTGGCTGGGCAGCGGTCGGCAGGTGGGGAGCAATTGCGTTGTGCATCGCTTGTTTTGTATATTCCTCTGTCATAATTATTAATTTCCCTTCCTTTTCTGTCGTATTGAACTGTCTGTCTCAGCCCACAAGTTTTATATATTTTTTTTCCTGATTCTCTTCCCCCATGCCACTGGGCGGGGGGAGACAGAGTGGGCAAAAGACTGTGTGGTGCTTAGCTGCCTGCCAGGTTTAGCCACAACTCTTCTGCCTTCCCATCACTTTCTTTTTTCTTTTTTTTTTTTTTAAACCCTATGGCTTTGCCTGTTTTCCTTGTTTTCCACCAGTCTGAATTTATCCCACTTTTCTCCTCTAATCTGCCATCCTAATCCTCCTGGTACACTTTCACATGGGTAGTTCAGTTTTAAGGATAGTGGGATTACAGTGCTCTGACATCTACCCATCTGTGGTGGGAAACACCTTTGGTGACAAACACATGCGTCTTTCTTTCCTTCTCTAAACTTTGACCAAAGGAAAGATTTGAACTGGTATCTGCTAGCACAGGGTCAGATTCAGGTAACACCTTCCCCCTCCACCACCCCCAAATACAAGCAGGTTAGCAAATTTCCAGTAAGTGTTTCCACTTGTACATTCTGCAAGGTATTATTTTTGTAGTGTCAAGGGGAAACTGTTGTCTTCAACAGTGGTAGTAAATGCTGCACAGCAGTCTGACCGTGGGGAGCATCGCTACATCTTTTCATGCTCTTGGATCATTGGTCTTATTGCTATTGCTATGTAGCCTCAAAACTTTTCCTTAAAAATTAGATGTCGTGCTTGAATAAGATTTTTTCAACCTTGCCACAGCAAGAGACCTTTAATTCTTTTCTTTGAATACGCTGTACAGGTAAATAGAAATTTGCTTACTTGAAGCATGAGCTGGGGAGGGGATTTTATTGTGTATCTCTTGGATAAAAACGTGCAGTCTATATAATACTTGTGCGGTATTGTAGTTCTAGCAATTTTAGTAGCCACAAACTGTTTGTAGTGTATGGTCACTGGAGCTTTCTTGGTATGGTTGCATACAGAAGAGTTTAAGACGTATGTGCTGCTTGTGACAGTGTTTAAAGCATCCGTGAGAGATGCTTGTCTTTTTCTTTAAACTTTGTCTGCCTATAGAAAACAAGTAATATGAGCCTTTTATTTAGGGAGCCTTATTTTTGGAAAGACTGCAGAGATGTGCAAATCGCCTACAAGATTGCCCCCCCCTTTTTTTTTAACTAGACTTTTTTTAACTGGGGAGACAGGGAGAAGCAGGTCATGAGTTACCTCAAGATCACTTAACAATGTAAAAGACGGTGACGGTCTAGTTCATATATATATGTATACACATTTCCTTCCTTCCCTGAAATGTTTTCACTTACTAATCACCTTGCTTTCCTCTCCAGGCAGTTCTTGAACGTGTGCTTGAAGGTACTGCTACACTTGCTACATTCAAAAAAGCACAGAAAGCAATTGCCGTTTTTAATGTGTTGGTTTAATTTGCAGTTTAAAAAAAAAAAAAGATTTTTTCTAAGCATATTGTATGACATACTTCTAAAAAAACAATGATCAAGGTCATTTTCATTTTTAAAAAGCAAAAAAAAGACAAATTTAACAGGCCTTGAAATCCCACTCTAAGAAGTTTTTAAGTTTGAATATTTGAAAGCAAGTCTGTTCTTGAGATTAAGGGAAGGTGAAGCTTATATTAAAAAAGAAGTTATAACAGCAAAATACTGAATTCTATTCTCATCTTTTCTCATTTAACACTTTGCTTTTTAGATATGCTGTTTAGCATTCTGCATGAGGTTGTCATTTTCTTTAAGCCACGATTATGTCAAATTGATTCCTCTTTTCTGTGTCATGCAGTGTTAATAACATTACTAGGCTTGCAACGTCTCGAGCTGTTTAGTCACAGAAATGAATGCTCCAGACAGTGAACTTAAAGGAAATTGGACCATTCTGTTTATAAAGCCCATGTAGATGGCTCCATAAACTCAATGGTAGAGTCCAAGACGTGTAATATGGGTGAAGGCAGTATAATACTTCTATTTCTGTTTTCAAAAACTAGGAATCCTAAGTTGTACAATCTTCATGAGTATTTCAGCTTAGTACCTTCCTTAGAGATTTAATACATAATAAGATCAATCCCAATAATTGCAGAGTTTGCCTGAGCAACAAGGGTGAAGTTAGAAACCCTTTGGTGTTTTTTTTTTTTTTTCTTACCAGTAATGGTAAACATTTTCTGTTGTGGAGAATGGAGGTTAGCTTCAGTGAAGCTAGAGGAGCTGGCATGAATGCCTGCTATCTATGTGAAATAGAGGGCTTGTAATCTTGTGTCAGAAGTGTCTGGTTCAAGAATTTATAAATACAGTGGCTGTTGTTGATTCTGAAGGGTCTCGAGACTCTTTGACCTGCAAACTGCTTGTAAGTACTTTTGCTGTAGTAACAGGATAGCAGATACTTGTTAGACACTGCCGTGGTATCATGGATACAAGATTCTTGATGCTGGGGAGGCTTTGATGTCGGGATGTGCGAAGGGTTTTGATTCTGTGGCCACGCACATTCCGTTCCATGGCCCCTTTTCCTGCCGTTTGTTTCCGATTTAACACAATGTGTGCTTTCCCGTGTCCCCTGGAGCAGCTTTGTGGGAAAGGTATGCTGTAATTGGTTTATAACCATTCATAATGACCTGGCAACTCTGTATGAATAGCAACAGGGAGCAACTTAACTTGTGATTTATTTAAGTAAGCTACATGGATGAAAGGTACTCCCAAGTGTACAAGTGCAGCTAGTTGCCTAATTGGGCATAAATTTTCACATCTAGCTCAGGGGGTTTTGTTACGTAAGGCTGAATTTGAGTTTATGAGCAAGCTTCTAGACTGCTAAACCAGTTTTTGAGCAAAGTTAGTATCCTCTGCTTTGGGACATCTTAGTTTTTGAATTCAGTAAGTGCTAGTATACACTTGTCATTGGTAAAGCTAATGGAACATTAATTTAACATTTTAGTTACACTTAGAATAACTGACCTTGCTTTTGGTACAGTAACACACACTTTGATTTAAAAGGCAGGATTGGTGATGCCCCTTTGCTTGTAGTCTTTTATCAGTTTATCATTGTCATCTTCCTGCTTATTTTGTCAAGGAACCAAAAGCTTTTTCTCACACAACACCCATGATACGAGCGACCCACCAGCTGCAGGGCATGATGATTCGGCAGGCAGTACGACAGCCTTGGTAGTTGTAAGGCCATGGGTAGTAGCCCATGAGAGGCTCGCAAATTCTCTGGCACTGTGTGTAACTTCGTCTGCATTCAATGCAGCACACACCTAGGTGATCCAGCATGGGGTCAAAAGCCATCCCTTCACCTTCCAGTTGCTGAAATTTAAAATATTAGATGTTATCCTGATTTTTATGTTTTCAGAAAATTTAGGCTATACCTATGCTCCTGTTAATGCTGCCGTCTTGGCCCTGTTGAACTTAACAGCACTCCCACTTAACTGACCTATGGATCTTGCTTTATTTTTACCCTTTTGTCTTGCTCTGCTTGGTAGAAATGTAGAATTGGTGCAACCACCCGTGTGAAAATGGAAAGAAAAAAACAAGGAGCTGTAACTTAATTCATTATTGTTCTTCTCTAGTCTTTGCAAAAGATCCAGCAGCAATAAAACTCCAAGTTATAAATACTGGTGATGGAAGAGATTTGAAGATAGTCAGACGGGTCTTTTATGTAGATGACCACGTCTGAAGCTTATGCTGTATTTTTAATACTTTTTATATTTTAATGCTTTTTTGGTGTTCCAAGAAAACTCTTCAGTAAGCTCTTTACCTGGCAGGTTTTTTTCAAAATTCAGAATATTTCTTCCTTGTTTCTCTTTTTTTGTTTGTTTTTGCACCCCTGTGCTACACTGAGGCGCATCGTGGACACTGATTTCTGCCTGTTCTGTACCTGACAGTAAGCAGTTACAAGGAGCACAGCATGTATAAAATATTTAAAAGCAGGCTCTTGCTTCTGCCTTCTCCCTTCAAAATTCTTTTTCTCTTTTCGGGTGAGGGGGGCAACGACTGAATATTCTGCTTTTTGAAGCTAATTTGTTCTTTTTTTTTTTCTTCGAGAACATTTTGAGAAAAGCAGCAGCAAAGAGCAAATGCTGGCATCTAACTTTGACCTGAGTGTTTTTCGTTCAGAAAACTAGCAGCGCGCTGTGAAGGTGAGACGTAGAAGGGTGCAGTCTCCTTTCCAGGCTTGTACAGGATGCTGGGGACAGCTCAGTGGAGCTCAGGGCTTTGGTGACCCATTCCCCACCCTGATGGCAAGGGAGGGTGTTTTTTTCCCTTGGGTAGGATTCATCTTCCTTGAGTTCAGATACCTGCAGCGGGAACTTCTATATCTGGGCTTTGTGTAGTGGGTGAAGAGAAATAGTTCTAGGCATGATTCCTTCCATTCTGAAGGAAAGACCTACAATGTAACTAGTGGCCCTTTTGAATTAAATGAATCTGCCTCTAAAGAAAGCCTTGCTATAGGCATCTATGCAATAACTGCTAATGAAGGTGAGTCCTACCCTACAGGCTAGAGGAAGTGTGGGGACCTGGAAGTTCTGCGCCTGGCACAGAATCCTTCTGGTGGAAAGAACAGAGCTGCAGCAATTGCTCTGCTGCTGCTCCCCAGAGAAGGAGGTGACACAGGCCTCGTGGACATCGCATTAGTAGATGCGAAGAGAAGTTGAATTCCAGTGCCACGGCTATTTTACTGACCTCATGAGAAAGTCAATTTAAATCCACTTTATTTGTAGTGATTAATTTGAGTTTAATTAAGGGATGTCAACTCTGCTGAATGCTGTCACAGTATAATGATCTCCTGCTGTTGCATAAATGTGAAGTCAAAGCTGGGACTTATTTCCAAAACAGGAGGCATTTATCTTGTGACAGTGTTGTATTAAAATGACTTGCTCCTGCTGCACCAAGTGGTGGATGTAAATTGACTGGCGCTGGTGCAGTAGACTGGAAGGTGCCTACTGTACAGGCAGTTCTGCAGCACTGCAGGGACACGGGGGCAGCTCCTGTGGACTGCTTCATCTCAAAGAGCAAGGACATATTTCCTGATAGTCCTCCTCCACCTGCTATTGCTGTCTCTGAACAGGTTCTCCTCTGGGAACTGCTTGCCAGAGGGCGTGAACTTAGACTAGTAAAACATGTCTACTTCTGCACTTTTTGGAGAAAAACTGCACGGGCAAAGACTGTGCGGATTTAAAAAAAAAAAAAAAAAAGGGAAGACAAAAACAATGTCACCAGTATTACCTGTCTACAACAGTCTTGTGCTCTGCGGTGCAAGTACTTACATTGTATGGATTGTCTGGATTAAGCGTTTGGTCGGTTTCTTGTCCTATTGGCCTGGTGTCGTTAGACTGGTGGTCAAGCTGTTGAGTCAGCTGGGTGGTGGGTGACCTGGTGCTTACTTCTTCAGTAGCAGCTTCGAAGTCTTCTGTATTAAAGTTTGATTCTGACTGGCGTTTGTTTCTCTTCATTTCTCTCCCTTCCCTTTCTTTATCTGAAGAAATAATCACAGGAAAACAATCATTTTGAATGTGTCCTTGTATTTATCCACGGATCCATAGGTTAAGATTTCAGTGGTTTTTTTTCGTTTGTTTTGTTGTTGTTTAAGAAAAGTTGGAGTCGGGGGGAAGACTAAACAGCATAGTGGAGAGCTTCATAAGCATCCCAATGGGAGCTCCTCGCTTTCCTTGTACTTTGTAAGCAGCCAATATCAGTCCAAAGGGGGACTCCTCCCCTTGAAGCTAAGCAGGTGTGAGGAGATGCTTTTTGACTCGCCATATGGTCACTGATGCTACCTCAGCAGCAGTTGCCAGCACTAGCAAGAGCAGTCATATAAGCATCTCATTTCTCTGAAGCACTTTTGTGACAGGCTTGTGCCCTGCTCCCAAATTCAGCTGGTGAACCTGGTGGGAACAGCTTCTGGACTGCTTTGACATTGCTCTTTTGTTGCCCAGTGGGATGTGCAAGGTTGTGAGAAAATGGGAAAATATTGGCAGTTTGGATCCACAGGTGCTCTAAATTTTATTTTTTTTTCCTCTCAACCAAGGAGGAGTAAATCTTTTCAAGCCCTCTTCTCTCCTTCCAGGCCCAGAAGTTACCTGGAGAAGTTGCCATCTCCCTGGTAACTCCTGAACACCTTTGCTAAGCTTGGCTGCATGTGACAGCAGTACTTCAGCCCTGGAACTGCCTCCAGGACCTCACAAACTTCATCTACCAGTTGCCAAGCCAAACCATCTCATCCCTCCAGTCCACTGAAATCCTCTGGACACGCAGGGTGGGAGACAAGACAGGGTATGGTCCTAAATCAGGAGCTTGTTGGTCCCCAGCTCTTGGCCAGGTATGGTATTCCTGCTACCTGGTGTCAGCTGCCTAAAAATTTTGGGAGCTATTGTCTCGTCCTTCTGTAGAAGGAGTCTGATTTCTTTGGGAATGTTTCATCTCCTAGTTCAGTCACCCACGTGGGCTATATAAATTGTCTGAGGAAATGTAGGTATTGAAGACCAAATATCTAGATAAGTGTGGTTGAACTCCACACCTGCAATCTTGGCATCAACCCTTGAGGGCTTGGGAAGATGGGCTGGGTGCCGAGGAAAGGATACTGCTTTCCTGGATGGGCAAATCTCAGTGGCAAACCTGGTTTGGGGAAGGCATTTAAGTGAAGAGAAGGATAAAATACTTTTCAAATACAAGAAGTGTTACCTTTGGGATATGCAGGTCGAAGCCAGAAAATTGGAAGATCCCCACAGAGCTCTAAAATTTTTGGGCTTAGGAAACTGCTATGCTTGATAGGCTCGTCTGCAGCCACCCAGATAAGGGAGTTTTCATCAAATCTAACGGGCATGATTTCATCTTCCTGCGAACAGAAGAGCGTAAATCCTTTGCTAGTTCAGTGAGCCGTCATGTGCCTGCCTGCTGTTAATTCTTGAGCATCAAACTGTGTAATCATCAGCTGCAACTAATACCACGCATCCTTTTATTTCATGACTGTGAACTGGTTGTACTGAGCCAAACTGTGAGCAATGGCTGCCAGCGCTGAAATGAATGGCAGAGCTACTGTCAGGTTTTGCTGGGGCTGGCATTTCACCTGTCTCTCTCTTAAAAGACTTTTGCCCTATTTACGAGAGATCTTTCAGTCCGAAGTGCCAGATTTTCAGATGTAAAGATCTGCCATCCTCGACAGGCCAGCTAGAAGTGAGACCCCCATCTCCTGACACGTCCTCTTCTCATTGATGTACTCCTAAGATATAACTGTTTACAAGAGAAAGGGGGAAAAAAAAAGTCTTATTCACAAGTTTTGGAGAGGATTATAATTTGAGAATGATTCCAGCTTCCAGTCTTAAGTCAATGTGATCGGTCTGATTAAAGGTCTTGTTCAGTAAAAGCAATTCAATTGACCAAAAGCTTGAAGTGCAAGTTGAAGGAGCCTGCCTTTTTGAAGTGTACCCTGCAGGTTTTTGGTTTATATCTTCAAAGTAATGTAGGAAAATGCCAGTGATTGATTCTTTAAAGTTGTTAGTTCAAAGTATTATTTTACATAAAATGTGTAAGTATTTTACAGGAACAGTGAAATATTAAAAGAAAACCAACCTGTGAATCATGAAAACCAGTATGATTTCAAAGTTAAAATTCTAATTGCTTCCATAAAAGTCATCAAAACTTGTTACATAACTGACTAGATCAATTTATTCTGTCAAGTTGTTGTTCCTTTAATGTGTTCATTGATTTCTTTGTAGGTCTTAAGTCATTTAAGTTCGCTATCCAATCTGTCTAGTGAGAAATGCTCTTTATTTTTCTCCCACTTTGGTTTTTATTAGCATCAGAAGTAACTGAATCTAGTTTTCTGAAATAAAATATCCTTTGTTTCTGTTTGAAATCATCCTGACTTGTGAGCAGGCGGAGTTTGGGTATCTATACAAGTTTATTTTAATTGGCCATTTTTATAGGCAGTATTGGTTATGATATGTATTGTAAGCAAACACCCTAAGTACTCATCAGTATATGCTTATCAGAGAGAGAACTTGCTCTAATTAGAAAAATAGTGCTTTGCTATTCCAGTCGTACGTCTAGCCAGTAAAGTCAAGCAACAGAGAAAAGTTAGTATTCCAACAGTAGCACTAAACAGTCTGCTTGGTTTGTCCGCTACACAAGCGCTACAGTAAATTGGATGCGCTGAGATGTGACGCGTCTTCAGAGAAAACGCACAGAAAACAAGGCAGGAAATCGGTTTGTTGTAGCCAGGTAGAAGATTAGAAGTAACTTCAGATTGCGTTAAGATGATCTCATCAGGGCTTATTACAAAAAGATGAAAAACTGAAACATGAAGTTTAGTGCTAATTAAGTCAAGGGTCTTAGTGTTCCTTTAAAATAGGGTAAAGTGGAAAGGATCTGGGTCTCTGCCTGCCTGGAATTAGGACAAGATCCCTTTACCGTCGTAGGAAAAATCCGACCGAAATCAGGGAGGGTTTGTAATGGCCTCCTGATGCTTTGCTGATTTGCCTTTAGAGGGAGTTTTTTCTTCCCTTTGAGTAGATGTTCGGTAATCGCAGCGTGTAGGTGCATCAAGAAGGGCAAGAGGAAGGCACCGAAGAGGAAGGTCAGTATTTCTGCGGCTTCTCCCCAGTCACTTAAGGTGGTGCTGGTGTGGGAGCTGGGACTGTGCAGCAAGTTTGTTTGCAGCAGGCTGCAAAAGTCCCTGAGACACGGCAACAAGGTTATTTCAGCCTTGGCTCACAATGATGACAGCAATTTCTATTCCTGCCCAGCTTTTCCCATCCAAGAACAGTAGCCCAGGTGAGCAGGGGTGCCGTGGGATTTGCTCAGGTCACTGGAGTGGGAAACTCAGGCTTTGCACACCTAAAGTGATAGGCTGTGCATGAATGAGATGGGGAGAGGTTTTTGCTGGTACCTGGGTGAGAGTTACAGCTTTTGTGATGTTTGTGATGCGAATTCCATGAAATGTAGTTAAAAGGATGTCCTAAAATGAAGTCTGATGCAGGCTAAGAAGGTAAATTCTTAAGATTTGTTACCATTGTTTCTTCTGAGTTAGCTGAATTTTTGCAATAATGTTTTCCTCTGCATTGATTATTTCCGAAGACTTGACTGGTAGAGTTGTTGCTTCTGCTGACAATAAGTGTTGATAGCCAGTCTCTTGGGATCTATCCCTCTTTGTACCGACTAAAGCCGCTGCTTCCTCCGTGCTTTCCCATGGCAGCCTTGTGTGCGGCCTGATCTCAGGCAGATCCTCGTATCACCGAGGTCTCCTGTGCATCCATTGGAAACTGGACTATGACTTCCCCCACTCCCTGGTCTGCAGGTTCCCGCGATGCCCTTGAACACAGGGTAATAAGTGCACCTCTGACACTGCTCTTGCTGTTCTTACCTCTCAAGGACTCCTTAAGATCAGCCAAGGAGCCCTCAACTATCCACAGATGACTCGTTCAGTGGTTTTCATATGGCGTTTTTTATTTGCATTGATGTATCCCTTTAAGTCCCTCTCTACACAAAGATTGGTTTAAAAAAAAAAAAAAAAAATTAGCTCTTACCAGTTCAGATGAGAGGCTCGCCTTAGTCATAGCATCCACTTCAGGGACGTGAGCTTTTGGCTGAGCTTTGATGTAACACTTCTCTCCTTCAGCAAAACGGATTCCAGTTATGCCCTGCAAAAACAGAACGCATGCGGTTGGGCGCAGCCCTCCATCTCCTGACTGCCCCGAATAAAGCACTTGAGCAGTGCTAAAATTGCCACTCATTTTTCAGTCTGAAAGTTGAATCTTATTGGAGAACAGATGCAATGAAACGCTATTCTCATAATTGTAGCCTTATGATTTTGCTAAAATGGGTCTAGAAGTCTTCGCTCCATTTCTGACAAATGGAGGTGTTTTATGTAAGTGCCTCCGTGCCAGCTTCACGCTACTTGGAGTAGCTCTGCTAAGGAGTTAGTTAACGCGATTTGAACTGTAGCTTAGCACCTACCGTAGGCAGCCTTGAAATTGTGCTAGCTGGCTGGGTGGCACCCTTAGCACTTTGAAAAAGATTCACAAAAATATGTGGGCAGCTGGGTCCAATTTATGCACTTGAAATGCCTGTGGCAGTGAGGGGAAGCTGATGATGGGGACGTTGGTGCGGAAATCTGTCAATGGGACTTCCTTCAGCTGGACTGTAGGGGTGAAATGCGGTTTCCTAAACATGGATGTCTAGTGTTGAACAAGAGAAGGGTATGCCAGCAGCTCCAGAGGCTGCAGGCCTCCAGCAAGTCCTGGGTCATATCTACTAGCACCTCAAGCACATTTGGGCACTAACACTTGGGCAGGGGAACTTGGTACTTTCTACGTTTCTGCTGTAGGTTTTCGGATACCCATAAAAGCTCTCTTCTATGTTATGGATTTAGATACCTCATGGACAGCAAAATTTGCATGTTTTTCATAGGGTTGCGCAAGCTCCATTCAACTATCTAAATATAAATATCTAGTGCCATTTGGGATGTGCTGGTTTTTTGCCTAGCCTCTAGCTGCCAGGCCAGGGGGACATGCGTCTCCTCACGACCTCTGTCACCTGCTTGCAAGTCTTCTGCAGTTGGACAGACACCCATCAAAACAAGAAGACTAACTCTGAAGCAGTAAGAGAGGGGATGGCTGTGCAGGGATGGATGCACAAAGGAATGAGACTTCGTGGTGCGCTGAGCATGCTAGGAGCATCTCAGTGTTGCCGAATCCAAGTCTTTGCTGACCATGCAGTCATTGGAGCTGTGCCAGTCAATCACAAGCTGCTAATGTAAATACTTGGCCTTTGGAAATGCCTGTCTTCACTTTCTCTCTTTTATGTGCATTCTTGGCTCAAAACCCAACTGGCAGCATCCTTTTGCTCTTGCTGAGCCTGTCCCCTGCAGTTACAAGCAGGCACCATCCCTGGTAGGTCACTTTGGTTGGTGTTGGGAGCTGATTTGTGACCCAGTTATGATGGGCATTAGCTTCAACCAGCATCACGCATGGAGGAGATGTGACTTCAGCATCAATCCAGTGACCTGGTGCTTTCATGCAGATGTGGAACAGCGAAGGCAAATGGTAAGAGGTCATCGCGGGTGCTCTTACTCAGCTGCTAATGTTGCTACAGTAATGTTTGCCAGAGTTTCATAAAGGCTGAACCACAGCTGTCAGGCAAGCCCGGGTCCTGGGTCTCCTGGCGTGGGTTTGTTTGTACTTGTGGAGAAACCAAGGAGCTGAATTTCCTCTCCTCTCTAGATTCAGCAAGTGGGGATTGGCTGCTCCAGAAGCCCTGAGCAAGTCCTCCTGGCAGCTGCTGTGTCCTTTGTTCTAGGTGCTGCTTTGGCTTAGAGAGGACTTAGAAGTTGAATAGAGTGTTTGGCACCTGAGAACATTAATTGCAGGACTTGGGCCCCATGAATAGGTTTCTGCAGCATTGCGTAGACAGACCTTTCATGGAATCACAGAATGGTTTGGGTTGGAAAGGACCTTTAAAGATCATGTAGTTCCACCTCCCTGCTGTGGGCAGGGACACCTCCCACTAGATCAGCCTGACCTTTAGTAGCTTGGCTATGGTACAGCTCAATGCACTGTTCTAGCCAACCTGTTCAGCTTTGCGGACATTTGGCATCCATTAGCCCAGGCTGGGTGCTGAGCCACCACGACCAAACTGCTGGGGTTCCCAAAAGTGTTTGCTGCTGGGCCAGTTTGTTGAGCACAGTGCATTTGGCACATGGATGCATAAGCTGTGCTAAATGCCTCTGTCCTCTGCCCAGGGGGCGAGCCCAGGCTGAGCAGTGGAGAGGAGCTCCCGTCCTTGATCTCGGGGCAGAGCACGCCGTCTGTCAGCGCCGCGTAGCGGTCTGTCCTTGGTGTCTGCTTGGCTTACCGGGTTGACCCTGTGCTCCTTAAATGGTGAGGTTTTGGGGGGGTGGAGGTGCTCTTGCAGTTCAAATCATATGAAATCACGCAAGGGCTGTGTCACAGCCTGCCAGGGAGTTTTTCTAGCGTGATCCTGAGGGCACATGTTGCAGCTCTATTTCAATGGTTTGAAAATGCAAAGCGTTGCAAGGAGCCAGACCTGATGCAGCCTAATCCACGCTGGAGCGGACCCTGGCAGGAGCTATCCCCAAAAGGCACTTGGACTTTGTTTTGGAGGTAACTGTTTGGCTTGCTGTGAAAGCAAGCCAGGAGAGCGTGGATGTTTGTGTGGACAGCCTGGGGACAGGAACCGCAGACCAACCAGGGCAGAGAAGATGGGACAGTGCAGGGTAGAGTCCAACGCTGGAGCATGGTATGTGAAAGACCAGAGTGGTGGTACTTACAATCTGAAAATCGTGAACTTCAACGGCCTCTTCACTCCCACTTCCTGTTTTGAATGTCTCTAAGTTGTTTCCAGCATCTATTTCCATTGATCCGTCTTGTACTTTTCCATTAATGCTCATGGTATAGTGAACGTTGTACACCTGGAATGGATAACAGAGCAGTAACACACTTTAATAATTGTGCGTTGCCTTCTTCCTAAAGCAGGTGATGTGTCAATCTGACTGTGTCACAGAATCACAGAATGGTTGAGGTTGGAAGGAACCTCTAGAGGTCATCTGGTCCAAACCCCTGCTCCAGCAGGGACACCCAGGGCAGGCTGCCCAGGACCACGGCCAGGCGGCTTGTGAAGGTCTCC
Organism: Chauna torquata; assembly: GCA_013399475.1. Lineage (NCBI taxonomy): Eukaryota > Metazoa > Chordata > Aves > Anseriformes > Anhimidae > Chauna > Chauna torquata. The sequence continues at coordinate 162,303 of VXAL01006642.1, read as the reverse complement.
AGGAGGAGACTCCAGCCCCTCTCTGGGCAGCCGGTGCCGGTGCTCAGCCACCCGCACAGCACAGAAGTGCTGGCTGGTGCTCAGAGGGAGCCTCCCGGGTGCCAGTTTGTGCTCATCGCATCTTGTCCTGCTGCTGGGCACCGCTGAACAGAGCCTGGCTCAGTCTTCAGCTCCTAGCTTTTAGTTCTGTAGGCAATTGAGACCTCCTTGGGTTCCTCCTCTGGGGGCCTTAGGCCTCCTAGTACTGACTTTTACGTCAAAACCAACATGGGATTAGTCCACATCCAGTCTCACTCCAACTTAAAAACCTTCTAGGTTATCTTTTAGGAATTGTTTCTTACAGTGGCATGATTCCCAACATGAGTGAACATCCTACTCTGCAGGAGACCAACCCCTGTCTATTTCTTACAACGTTCTGCTGGGTGCAGCAAGACAGGTTCCTCTTGAATACAAGCATGCTTCTCAGCCTGTAATGGATGTGAACTTTGTTTAAATTGGATATAGAGTTACATAGATTTGTCAGCATATTTGCTGTTATCCTATTTTCAGTGAGGAAAGTGACAGTCTGGTTTGTATTTCCTGGATGGCCACAATCCGTGGGGAGGGGGTTTTGTCTCTCTTGCACGGCCCTGCTAAAAGTGCTATGCAAGCAGTTTACTTTTGGTCTTACAAAAAACCTTACAGCCTTTTAATGAAAAATTTACACTGACAGCTAGAGACAAATTTCTTCTTCTCTCACCTTCTCTGAAGAAAGTCTGAGGTGCTAAAGATTTATGGTTCCTCAATTATACACGTTCAGTCCCCTATCTCTGCTGTCTTGGACTCCTGTTGAACATGGTACATAAAACCAGACCAATGTCCGTGGTGTTCCCTCCTAGGGGCTGAGCCAGAGTTGAGACCTTTTGTTACCGCTGTCAGTTATGGGCGAATGTGAAGATTTAAAATAAATAAATTTACCTTAAAAGTTTTTATGAATGACCCTAAATGTAATTTTTAGAGTTGCTTCCTAAGCACTTGCAAGTCCCATGTAGCTATTTGAGCTTGAAGGCAGCTTGGAAAAATGACTAAACGTTCCCAGTGTCTTCACCTGGAGATTGACTTTGAACCTTAATGACAATTATGCATGTGACATATTTTGCAAACCAGAATTCAGATGACTGGAGCAATAAAGGGAAACTTCGTCCTGTAATCCACAAACGCACCCATGAGCTGATGCATCCCTGGCTAAGTACCTGTTTATGTCCCTCTCGCCTTTCAAAAGCCTGGAGAAGCAGATGGCACTTGCAGCCTGCCCTGGAGATCAGCAATGTGTNGGTCCTAAATATGTTTTTGTTTTTTTTTTTTTTTTTTTGGTATAAAACCTTATACTTTCTCTGTGGTTATCTGAATTACTCCTGTGTGCATGCATGTATTTCATAGGGGACCTCTGCTCTGTCTGCTGAGGCTCACACAAGGCTCTCCTTGATGGGAACTGGAGCGTGGCTGGCAGCAGTACAAAACTTCTTCCAATGTAAATCCAAAGATACTAACTGCACTTAAAAACCGAGTTAAATTCAAATGTGCACAGTCATCTTTAACATGTTTTAAACCAAAATCTTATGTAAATAGAAAGTGAAATTAATACATAAACATGGTCCAATGCTTATAATGCCTCTGAAGGTTGATCCTTAAATTGATCAGCAGCTTCTTGGTTCTGTTCTTTGCATACAGGATCTTTCATGTAGCCCAGAAAATGTAAATAAGAAAATGTATCATGACTTTAACAACTGTGGAACAATTTTTAACCATAAATGCCTATGTGTGTGCACAGTCATACCAACCACCAATAAGTGAATTAATCCTGCCTATTAATGGGTTAAATATAGCATTACATGTGTGAGGGTCCAGGTAGGATCTGGCACAAGAATGCAGATGATGTGAAAAAGGAATGTACATGTTTCAATGCTTTTTTTGTCCTGAGCGCTGGAGTTTGCCCAGGATATGAATCCCTGGGGAGGGGCTGGGGTTTGAGCTTGCTGAGAATTTGTGAACAGAAATCAATGTAGTATCTGTGCTCCTGGAGATATGTTTCACGTTCAGTAATAAATGTGCTTCCAGGAGGCTCCATCCAAACAGCCAACAAAGATAATGATTATGGTGTGTGCATGTGTGTGTGTGTGTGTGTTTTAAGGCATGGAAAAAATGAAAATCTGCTTAAAGACCCTTTTATCGACCTCGCAAGAAAAGTTTCCAGGCTGTGCCTCTCCCTGTATGCAACCAGTGTATGGAAACGCGGCTCGCTGTGGCTATGTGTCCGTGCTCACCTGCCGCTCGGTGGCTTTCCAGAAGTAGAAGGCGCCGATGGCCCCGGCCAGGAGCAGGAGGGCCCCGGCGATGAGCACTGCGGCCCCTGCCTTCAGCAGCCGCCCCGGCCCCGGGGGGGGCACCGCCGCCGTGTATGCCTGCAGGGAGTGCGGTGCTGGGAGCAGGGCAGGGACCCTGGCCTGGCCAGGGACCCCCGCCCTCAGGTGCCACTTTGGGCCCTTGAAGTGGTTTGTCCCATCCCGCTCCAGCCGTGCTGACCGTCATGTCGTGTCCTGACCTGCCCGACCCTTCCGGTCCTGATCTGACCCATTCCCTCCTGACTCATCCCAACCCTTCCCATCCTGACCCGACCCGTTCATTCCTGATCCGATGCGTCCCATCCCGTACTGGTCTGACCCATCGCATTCCATCCCAATCCCATCCCCATCCGTCCCATCCCAATCCGACTCATCCCGTCACATCCCATCGCCA
>VXAL01006642.1:135491-159488 GCA_013399475.1 Chauna torquata | reverse complement strand
CCCGACCCATCCCGATCCGAGCCTTCCCGTCCTGATCCAACCCATCCCTCCCCATCCCGTCCGGCGGCACTCACGGGCGGCAGACACTGCTCCACATCTTCGGGCCCCGCTCGGGCGATGGGCACCTTCTCCGACCCCTCTGCCATGGCTGCCCACGGCGGGAGAAGCTGCCCCGGGCTCTCCGCTGCCGGCCCCGGCAGGGCAGCACCGCCCCGACCCGGCCCGGCCCCGCGCACCGCCCCCTGCCCGGCCNCCTTCCCCGCCCGCATCCCCCCCGCGGGGCTGCGCTGGAGCGGGGGGAGAGGGGGTGTAGGGGCCCAGGGCCAGTTCTGGAGAACGGGGAGCGAGGGGGGTGCAGGGGGTGCGCACGCACCGAGCACCGCAGGCTGCTGCGGAGGGGTGCCCCGGCAGACGGCGGTGGTGGAAGAAGTCTTCTAGAACAAAACTGCGCTGGTGCACGCTTGCCATGGGAATTCGCGCCGTGCGTGCGAGTCGCGGCCGGCTGATGGCCGCTCTGCCGGGCACCCCGACGCGTGGCAGCGGCCGAGATGCTGAGCTGCCTCCCCAGGCCGGGCAAGCGGAGAGCCCTGGCCTGGCGCTGAGCACAGGGGGAAAATTTCATCTTCTTGTTTAAAAAGGTCACGGATACCTTGCGGCTTGGCCTCTATAGTGGACGTGTCCCTGGGGTTTCTGTTTCCTCATCTCCCGCACAGCTCGGTACATTTTCTTTGTAAGCAAGTGGGCACCTTCTCGCTCCCGAGTGGTGCCTGCGTTAGCCACATCTGCTGCAGCATATATATTTTTTTTCCAAAGTACGCATCTCTCTTTGTATTTCTCTGTCCCACTCTTCTCCACATTGACATCCGACAAGCCGAGGGCTCCTTCAGTTATTGAACGCACGTGTCCCCCATCTTAAACCTCCGCCGGGCAGTGAGCCTGTCTCATGCCTGCTCGGCGCGCCGAGGCTCGTCCGAGCGCTGCGTCCCCCGCAGAGGCAGCTTTGACCTGCCCCCTGAAAGCCATCGCAAAGCAAAGCAAAAACCAGCGGAGGCTCGCGCCCGTCGAGCACCTCGCCACCGCGTGGCTGGGGAACGAATCCCGGAGATGCTCTGCCACGCTTCCATCCTTAAACCCAGCTTCATCCTTCCTGTTGATTTCTGTCATTAACAATCAGATCTTAGCCAAAAATTAACAGGCATGGTTGCTGCTGAAAATAAACATAATCACAGCTCATTAAATCAAAAGCAAAGCATACTGTGCAGCTTCCTAAAGTAGGGCATATTCTAGCCTGCTCTTGAATGACACACTGTTGTAGGTTGGGGCTAATAATAAGATTATGATTCTCTTCATTAGCAAGTATTTTGTTGCACCAAAATCTTGTGAATGGATATGTCTATCTTGGCAAAATGTGCGAATCCCAGCCTTTGATCTCAAACCTCCATTTAGCATTGCTGCTTTAAAAAGACAGATTTATTTTAAGGCCCCTGTGCTCATCTCCCATGCAAAAACGTGCCGGGGAGGTTTGTTATACAGTTTGCCACCTCTAGTTAACCCCTATGTTCATGCTTTACCCTGCGTGTGTGCATGTTTCTGTTCTCCTTGGGGGGTGTGGGCAGCACGTCTCTTGCCGTCGTGATTGATTAGGTGGCGATGGGGAAAACAGGATTTTGGGCAGACGCAAATCCGTGCAAACAGCCTCGCATTCAGTGGCTGCAGGCACTCGCTGCAGAGCGCAGAAAGGCGAGCGCAACAGCCAGTGTTTGCAGGGCTTAGGACAAAAACGTGACTTGCCTTTCGCCGGCTGAATTCTTCATTTGCAATAAAGATGACGATGATACTAGTGTCTGAGCGCTGTCTCCTCTCTAAATAACATGTGTGTGCTCAGCTGGATTAAGCCAACTTCTGAGGCTGGAAATCATAATAACAGTCTTTTACAGGACAGCCTTTCTGGTCGTCTGATACCATTATCCTCTGGGCTGAAAAGCATTCCAGAGTACTTGGAGCACTACAATGAATGTGAGGTTGCTTAGCTGATAGCACGGGCTTGTCTCAAGGAAGCACATTTTCTCATTATTCTTCACAGCTCTGAAAAAGTGTAGAAGGGGAAATGGAAATATTAAAAATGAGAACTATTTGGTGATGCTGTGCGCTGAATGCACCCTGCCTTTCGGTAAGCCTCTTGTGGTTCTTTATGTGTTTTAGCTCCATTTTCTAAGTGTCCCAAATAGTTATCTGAACTCCAGGATGGTCTGAACAGAAATTCATGAGAACTGCTGAGACTGGGCACTTTCCTGTGCTTTCACACCAGCACAGCAGTAGCCCAGTGGTGGTGATTCAGGTCTTGAAGTCTCTTCAGAATAACCAGAGTCCTCTGGGGAAAAAAAAGTCCTATAGAAAAAGAGAAAGGAAACATTGACTTTGATATTTAACTCATGGCGGCCCGAGCTTTTGGAGAAAATCAAAGGATTCTTGCTTGCAATGAGGCCAAAGGATGAAAAAACATATATATGTCACCACCACGGACCTTGTCTCTGTGCTGACCCTGGGCCTCGTGGTGTCCCTCAGGGGCTCACTGTTCCTCCCCTCCCCCTTGCCCCATGCATGGGGTGTGCCAACACCGTGCTTCCTCCCTTGACCAGTGTGCTGGTGGCAACACGTGAAATTTCAAACACCCAAACCACTGTTTTTTTTTCTGTGAAATGCTCCCTGGAAAGCCCTGCAAGGTTCTTTGCTCTGATACTTCAGGAGACGATGGGCATCCCCCTTTGCTCTGCTCGGCGTGCATCCCCGGCAGGACCAGACCGAGCAGCTGAGCTGACCCCACTCAAAAGCATGGCTTGAGATGCACTTGGGGCAGCACCACTCCCAGCCCGAATCCCTCCTCTTCTCTCTTGCAGTAGGGTGAGGACATATGGCCCATCACGGCTTGCTTTTCCTCGCCCCAGGACATGAAAGGCAGATTTGTTTTTCCCCAGGGCTGAATCCCATCTATCCATATGTCTTCATCTTATTCTTCCTAATTTAGCTAGTGGCTGTGCCTTCTGTTTTCCTTGAATTAAAGAAATAAAATAGAATAACTAGCTGTCATTGCATGCTTTCATTCCTACATTTAATGATGCGATCTCTTTTGTAGCTATCCTGCGTAAATTGCTCGTAGACTGCTTTCTTTCTTGACCCCAGACCATGGCTTGGTGCTTTGGAGGTAGTTATTATCTTAAACAACTTAGTAGCATCAATCTCTTTCTTTCCTAGAGGCTTCTTTCCACTTTGATGATAAATCTGATAGGTTTCTTTTTGTTCTGTAGCAAAGGCTGAGCCTGGCTTTTTTTTTTTTTTCCCTCATCCAAGAGCACCCACGAATCAACTGTATTTCTCTTTTTCTATCTATGCATGATTCCTCTAATAATTTCACGACCTGACTTAAGAGAGTATTTCCAATTGAGATTGACCCAGAGGCGTCTCCAGCACGAGAATGTTTTTCACAAATACAGTCTCCTGAAACACATATTTTACTCAGCCTTCTGAAAACTTTAAACACCTTTTCTTTTTTGGCCTTCATTACCTTTGTGAGACATCTGTGCAGGCTGATTTCAGAAAGTTTAATCCCTATTCACCTACTCTTTGTTCTTTCTTTAGCCTCTTACATCAGGCTTTTCTGATCTGATCTGTAATACTTCCCCTGCATTCAAATCCCTATTTAAAAAAAAAAGTTTCTTTCAGAGGAAACACATCGGATTTAAGAAATTAAACCCAGGAGTGAGAAAGAAACAATAAAGAGCATCCTTTCTCTTGAGATGGCTTGTCCTCAGACCATGGAGAGCATGACATGCTTGTTTCACGGAATCACAGAGTGGTTGAGGTTAGCAGAGACCTCTGGAGCTTGTGTGGTCCCAACCCCTGCTCAAGCAGGGACGCCTAGAGCAGGTTGTCCTGGATCACATCCAGATTGTCTCCCCCAATAACGGAGCCTCCATAACCTCTCTGGGCAACCTGTTTTGTTACTCAGCCACCCGCACAGCACAGAAGTGCTGCCTGGTGCTCAGAGGGAGCCTCCCGGGTGCCAGTTTGTGCCCATCGCCTCTTGTCCTGCCGCTGGGCACCGCTGAGCAGAGCCTGGCTCCGGCCTCTCTGCACCCTCCCCTCAGGGGTTCAGAGGCCTTGGGGGGATCCCCCTGAGCCCCCTCTTCTCCAGGCTGAGCAGTCCCAGCTCTCTCGGCCTCTCCTTGTAGGAGAGGGGCTCCCCAGGTACAAGACTTGGCATCTCTCCTTGTTGAACTTCATGAGGTTCTTGGCAGCCCACCTCTCCCAGGCCGCTGGCCTCCAACTAGACCTTGTGCTACTGATGAATAGGGTGAATTTAGGTGGTCCACGGCCTCTCTGCTCCCCGCTGCAGGCTGTGAGAGCTGCATTCCCTCTGAGGACCTTTCAGAATTGCACTCTTTGCACATGAAGCTGGGCAGCAAAAATTCAGTTACTCAAAATCAGAGGCAACTTTGGCAGATTTGGCCTTTGTCTAACCAGCTGCTGTGCATGACAGAGCAGGGCTTTGCCTCCATGCTGCCTGGAAAGATGTACCACTCTGGTGATGCTGCCTGTGCTCCCTGCTCTGGTATCCCTGGGCCCAGCTCTGCACTGAATTGCACTATGCAGCCTTTCAAAGTTCATCTTCCAAAGTGCTTCAAACCCACTCTGAAGCGACAGGCACAGGGAGGTGACTGTTCCTGGCCAGGAGGGGAACTCCCTGCTTCATCAGCATTGTATGTCTTGCAAGCCAAGGAGTGGTGTACAGAAAAGGTCCGATGGGAGACGATGAGGCACCTTTGCAGGTGCATAGTTGGGCCTCTACGGAGAAGATGGGTAAGCTCTTGCTGGAAGATTTAGCAGACAGTGCCATGGCTCAGCTGGAGATGGGAGCCATGGAGCACTTGGGCAAATATTTGCCTGAGACATAACAGATAGGGTAGGCGGAAACCAAGAGCAATCATTTCTGGTTACTCTCTGCCCTCCTCCATGGCATTCCTTACAAAATCAAGCTTTATCAGGCCTTGTTATCAGAAACCAAGAGATTATTCCTCTTTTCCTTGTTGCCACAAGCTGAGAAGGGAGGGATGTACGGCATTTGGGGGAAGCAGGAGGGGCAATATGATTCTCGCAGGTTGTCACCTCTCAAATTGCGAAAATCCTTCTGTTATCCATGGATTAGCAGAACAAGAATTGTTGTTGTTGTCATCATCATACCACCACAAACACCAGCAGCAGCAATAACGATGACTTTGGCCTGGTAAGGGCCAAATTTCCTTTCCTGAAATGTGAATGTATTTGATAAGCCAGGAACAGCAGGGTCCTCATGCTTGTCCTGTATGGACAGCTGAGGGGAGAAAATGTTTGAGGAATAGCATGACAAAAGCTGGGGACCTTATTCCTTGCAACCCACTTGTACAGCCCTCTTTCCCAGGGCTTTTTCCATGGCTCCGTGGTTAGTGATTTCCATGACATTCCCTAATTGTTAAAGGGGGAACTGCCAAATAATTTAAGCTCCACACTCTATAACCTGTTTATGTAGGGCTGTGGCACTGCATGGGGCAGAGCTGAGGAGTGTGAAACCAGGCTAATTGGAGAGGGGGTGGCGGTGGCCTCCAAGTCCTTCCCAGCAAGGGTTTCTTCTTGCTGACATACGTTGCTGTTGCTGCCTTAAGGAGCTCACCTGTCCTTTCACAGTCTGACAGAGGCAGTAACAGCTTATCTGCAGGAAATTTTGCAGCTGTTTGGAATAAAAAATGAGTTAATTTGTGGAGAGGTCTTGCTTGGATATTATCTGCCATGTTGCGCTACTGGAGGTGGACAGGACCACCTCACGATTCCTCTGTCTTTCTCTCCCTGAGGAGCGAATGGCTCTGCACATGGCCTTGGTGTCCAAGAGAAGATGCTTAAGTTGATTTCCTTGTCTCTGCCCATGGAAAGCCAAACTTGTCCCCAGTCATGGCCAGATGTCTCCCAAGAAGCTGGCTGCAGCCACCCCAGAGCTTCATCACTGTAAGCAAAGTCTGCTCTTCCTGGCTGAGAGCAGCCGACGGATCTGTGGGGACACTGTGTGCTGTGCAAGCTTGGCCTGATGAAAAGAGCTTTGTTCCCCCACTGCCTGTACTTGTTTGCTCTGAAGAAACCTGGCCCCCAGTTGTGGGAATGCTGGTTTTAGAGACGGAGGTGGCTGGCATAGCCTTTGCTCCATGGTTAAGATGCAACTGGGTGGTCCCTCATGCGATGAATTAGTTAATGTGTGAAGAGATTGGAGGAAGGTGTAAAGTGCTGAGCGTTTCTCTCCACTTCTTTGGATAATGCGTTTTAAAGATCAGCTTGGGTTTGCCTGCAATGTGATTTGTTTAATTATTTAAAGCCTGTTAGCATACTTTACTCGGGGGATGGAAAATCCTCAGCGGAAGGGTCCTTACAACAGAACAGAGACCTCTGTTGTACACTGACGGTCTGGGCTCACACCCAGCCACCCACAGCGACCCCAGCACGTTGTATGGTGGAAATGCTGTACAAATACTCACCTTTCTGACCCCAGAAGATGCCTCATGACAACCTCTCCTCCAGACCTACAAGATGCTAGTCACTAAAGGGCACTTTGTAGTGCATCTGGGGTTATGAATGGTAGGTACTTGGTATGGAGAAAGCTTTATAAGACACTTCTCAACCTCAGGCCTTTCCCAACCCATTCTTGGCTGGATATGTCTACATGGTGCAGGGCACTATATTGTTGAAATAGCTGGAGAAGTACTGCTAGGACTGTTGTTGATGCCCAGGTAAGAGCTTTCTTGTTCATGAGTCTCATCTCTGCATGGCTGCATGATGGATGAGATCATGATGAGGTGCTGAGAAGGTATGGGAGCAAATGTCTCTGCCATGGCAGGGGAATGGATTGGATCCCACGTGCTCCTCTTGCTCTGCTTGTTCTGGCTTACTAAGCCTGCTGTGACCAACATCATGTGCAAGGCTGACCTCCCACCGTGCAAATCCAAAGGGATGGTGTCTCTCCTCTTCCTCTGTGCTTCTCCTGTTCTTTGCTACCTCCCCCATGGAGCCCCAGCTTAGCAGCTCTGGCTCATCTATGCTGCTTCTGAGTCCAACCCACAATGTCCCAGTTCAAGGGGAAAAAGGTCTTGGTTGTTCTAAACTTTGAGAGCAACCACAGCATCTCATGGGAGTAGACAAGTGCGTGTGTGTGTGTGTTGGGCATGACTTCTCTTCATCATCCCCTCATCTGTGCAGTTGTCTGCAGCACATTTTTTTAAACGTAGCATAAATCTCCCTGGTGTTGCTTACATTTGCTCTGACATTGTAATGGGAGGACCCCAGAGACTGGCACTGTTGATAGCAGCAGGACCTGACATCCCAGTGACATTTGAGCTGGGTTGCCACAGATTCAAATCATTGGCTTTTATTTTGTGTTTACTGATGAAACCTGGACTCGAGGCTCAACTGTAGCCGGTTTCCTCAAGGTCCCCCCTTTAGCCACTTTTACAGCTGAGTTGGCTGAGGTGCAAAGAGGTCAAGAGCCCTGAGTGAAACATGCTGTCCCTGCAGCTCATTAAGGGCTGAACACCAGACCTGTGTGCCCAGCCCTTTGCTCTGATCACGAGGCATGGCAGAGCCTCATGGGGCCGACGCTGATGAAGGAAGTCAACAACTTCTTTTTGCAGCTTTATTAGCCAAACCAAGCAAAGCTACTATGCTGGAGTCTATTGTTGAATCAGTAATCTCGGCATACTTCCATCCAGAGCTTCCCAGCAATTTAGCTAGAAGGCTGAACAATAAAATATGTTAGCTCTGAAATGGCTAAGCAGAGGCAAAGCAGGAGGTAAGCCGCCTAATTGGAGAAGTTTCAGTGGGAATCTCACCCCAGGGGTCTGTCCCTTGGGATTAGTGGTCTGCTGACATCTGGGTTGTGTGGCACTGCTGTCTTGCCCTGGGTCCCACCAGAGCTGATGGCAGGGAGCCCGAGAACAAAAAAAGTCCTGAAACTTGTACAAAAGGGAAGATGAAGATTTTCTGCTGTCAATGTGGGGGCCTTTGGGAGAAAGAAGCTGGCAGCTTCTACCCAGAGATGTACAGTGGCGACTTCTGACTTGCAGAATCACAGAAGGAAAAGTAGGGACAGAGAAATACAGTCTTCTCCTGCCACCATGGGGTTGTTCCCAAGAGAGATTCCCTGCTGTCTTGCTCTGTCCAGTTTTAAAGGCCTGAAGGACTTACATCAGCTGCTCAGGATGTCTCTTTCATGGCAAATGGACAAGCGCCTGGACCACTTTGCATCCTTCCCTGTTTTGGCAAAGTGGTCCTCTCTGCCTAGGCTGTATCTACATTTGTGGTGTGCCAGGGTCTCAGGGGAGAGCTCCTACTTCTGCCTACGTCCTTTCCTGGCTACAGGCAGCACCGAACCCTTGGCTACTACCAAGGACAGCCCACCACAGATTCTTTTTTCCTAAATAAGAGTCAGCAGCTAGAGGCAGGAGGAACTGCCATTTGGAGACACCTATTTCTTTCCCTCTAGACGTTATTGGTTACTAGTCCAGAGGCAGACCCGTAACCTTTGGTGGTCACCAGATAGGTGAGCTGCATCCCACTACCAGCTTGTTACCTCTCCGTCTGGTAGCGATCAGGATGAAACCAAGTCACCTTCCCTTGCTTCCAAGTCCCCCTACTTCCCCTTCCCCCTGTGACCCCGTTGGAGGCAGTTGCTGATGCAGATGAAAAACTGAACGTAGAGAAGTGAAAAAAAAAGCCTCCAAACATGCTAGTGTCAAGGGACCGAATTAGACTCACTTAGGCTGGAGGGACACCATCCCAGGACAGCTGCTCCACAGCTACGTGCAGAGCCTGATGCAGGCTCAGAGCCTGCCTTAAACCTAACTAAAGCACTCAGCCTGTTTTGAAATCCACCCACAGCCTTACTTCTTACAAACTTGGGAATAAAATGGCAAATTAATCCTTTTTTTAAAGGGATGAGTCGGTTTCTTGTCACTCTCTGCACAGCTCAGGATATGATAGTTCCTTCTGCATAAATACAGATTGTTTCTTTTCAGAACTTCCCTTTCATCAAACTGCTAGGAAAGCCTGGAGGTTGTTAAAATTGTGAAAGAAACTTGCTTCCCAATTAAGGTCAATCTCTTTTATCAGAGTCTTTGCATATAAACCTCACTTTCAGAGGGATTTCTCTAAACTCCATCGCCGTCTCTGACAAACTGGGAGATGCCCAAATCTCAGAAGGAGCCAGAGAAGCGACTGACTTCTCTCCCGGCTTGCAACACAAAGCAGGGATCTGATCTGTCATGATGACTGAGAACATGTCACAACAATCTGTTTGCGTTCTTCAGGAAATAAAAACATCTTTCTCTCCTGGAGCTGTAAGCTAATTTGGAGATTTTGCAAGCTGACATGCAACCTGATTAAAACGACCTCAGGCCAACAATTCTTCTCAGGCAGCTCGACAATTAAAGTCTAGACCTATCTGTAGCCCAGTTTTTTCTTCAAATCCCTTTTAGGGAGGAAAGAGTTCTGTGTTTTTATTTTTAAATCTACATATTTGGAATTTTTCCTTTACACTTTGCTTCTACTGTAGCAGGATGTGCTAAGGGGATCTATATTTTTTCACATTTTTGAGCAGATGAAACTTGTACACAGAAGCCCCAGTTTCTTGCCTGCTGGAAAAATATACTGAATATCCAACTGAGGAAATAATACATGAATAAACTTGAGGACTCTAAGAAATACCCAAGGCACTTGGTGTCCTACATAAAGCTGCCCTTTGAGTTTCCTGGGCAAAAATGTTGTGTCCTCAATTTTTCAGACTCAGTGGGTATTTTAATAATGACCATTGTATGACTTAAATCACTTTCTTCTTTGCTTTTCACAAGTAGTTAAGGAGTGGGATCAGTTTATTAATCTGCCGAGTTTTTGTGAAAGTAGCTATTTGTAAAGCAGCGAGCAATGAAAAATAAACGGGCATCTTCTGGCAAGGTATTTGTCACACCATAAGCAACCCCTGAATTTAATTTAGTGGTTTGGGGAGACTTGGTAACTTGTCCATGAATATTTTAGTGCCTGTTTCTTTCAAAGTCACTACTGCGATCACTCGTCCTAAGTAAATCCAGGGGAGATTTCTCTTCTCCTTTGCTGATTAGGCTCAGCCTGGATTATCAGCTGGCTTCTAGCTTGTCAGCTGGCTAAACTGATGGACAAGTTGTGTTTTGGGAACACTCTTCACAGCATAATTAGATCCCCTGAAGGGCTTTATTAATCTAAATCATATACTTTTTAATTATGTTCTGAACCAGAGCTGCTTGCAAACTAACTTTTCAGTATCACTGAAATATCCCGTAGAGTTGACATCAGCTCCAGGCCACAGGGGCAGTGTGGGAGCTTCTCTGGGCACTGGTGGCTTTATGCTGGGGACCCAGGTCCTTGCATGTCTGTCACCCAGGGAATTGCCCCCGGGTCCAGCTCAGTGCCTGGGTGAGGACGGGTTCCCCCACCCTGTTCCTTCTGCTCAGCTCCTGGAGCGGGTGTGGGAGGTATCTCCTAGGGGTACAAACACCAGGGAACATCAGATGGTGGCAGAGGGGGTGGCAGGATATCTGCTGGGGCCTTTCTCTGGGGCCAGGCAGGGGGATGTCCCGATGCTGCCATCTTCTCTCCTTGCTCTCCCCATGCCTCTGGGGGGTCCCTGGTGCTGGTGGGACCAGTCCAGCCCCCAGCACACCCTGCTGTTCCAGCCTATTCCCCTGCTTGAGAGCCTCATGTCCTGGTCCTGGTGGGGCATGTAGCTGTCTTGCAGCATCCATAGGCTCCTTCCCCAAGGTGCCTCCCATGCTGCAGCTTGTCCTCCTGCATGGGTCCCTCAGTGCAATCTGTGTCCTGTGGCAGGGAGGAAGCCGCTGGAGCATCCCCAGTGCTCCACCACCCCTGGGCTGGTAGGACTGGGAGCACGATGGCCCTCCCAGGCTGCCCGCTGCTCCTGGGCATGAGCTGATGGATCCCATTTGGGGAGCAACGTGGCTTTTGGTGAGTATATGCTGAAGGGGAAAGGACAATCTCCCTGCCCCGAGGACCTTGGCCATACAGAGGCCAAGCCAGAAGCTTTCTAAAAAGAAGCAGCTGAACCCTGCTCTAGTGAGTGTTCAGCCTCAGATCTTGTACCAGCTCCCAGGCTGGAAACCCCATAAAAATTAAAGAGCTACATTAATCGGAGAGATTCTGAGCCTTGCAAGAAATCACGATTTCCAGCTTTCATGGTAGAGGATGCTGGATTCAACGCATCCGCCTCTTGTTGCTGTTTCTCAGAGTTAAAAAAATCACCACTCCCGCTCCGCACAGCTTTGTGCCCGGCCCCTGGCCACCTCGGGCAGGGCAGGGATTGCCGGCCCTGCATCCCCATCTAGTGGTGGCCCGGCCGGAGCCGGGGCAGGGGCCGGGGGCCCGGGGGGGCTCCCGGGGCTTCGCCCCCATCGGCACCCACATCCAACCCCCCCTCCCCGGGCAGTTTTGTAGGGTTGGTTTGGAAGAAAACAACCTCCGACTTGAAGAAGCCCTTCGGAAATAAACCCCTCCGTGTAGCCTCTATTTTTCTTTTTTTTTGGGGGGGGGGATGTTGGTGGTGGAGCAAATGCTCTCGGGGACCAAGTGTGCTTCGGATCAGTCGATGCGCTTTGATTAATTTGTGTATGAGCGCCTAATGACAAGGTGGCCTGCCAGGGCGCAACTTCGCCGCAGAGCTGGCACCAGCTGCAGGCTCCGGCACAGCTACGGAAGGAGGCAGCTTCCTCCACTATCTCATTTATCATCATTGCTTCCAGTCCACTTTTGTTCACGCCTTACATTTTTGATTGTCTTGGATTAAACATTACCAGAGGAAATAATACTAATAGCCTTTCACTGTGAAAAAATCAACTTCTAAGGCGTTTGTTATGGAAAGGATTATAATAAATTAAATGCTTAAACTAGCACTGTGCAAGCATTTTTGTCTTGGATCAAAATGTTTGCACTGGCTGTTTAAACATTTAATTTATTATAATGAGAAATATCATTGTAAAAATAAGCATGTTAATTAAACTTGAGTTTTGCAAATGTGAGTCATCCCATGTGGACACAGTATAATGAATATAGACAGGTAGAGTCTGCATGCCCTTTTTTTTCTCATTAAGAAAATGAACATTTACATCTTTAAACCCTGCAGCTATTAGTTATTTTTAATGAACTGTGTTGCCATTTCAAAGTTAAGCTCTTATATGATGCAATCAGATATCGCTAGGTCAGGGAAGAACTTTGCTAATTAAGTTGCAGAGAAGTTCTTTGCCACAGATAATTGATTAAAGTAGTTACATGGATAATCAGTTTAGGTGGTTAAATAAATAAAAATAAATAACTGCTAATAAAACCCAGGTCATGTGAGGGTGGGAAAACAAAGCAGAACCCTGGCCACCCTGGGTCCGAAGCAACCATGGATTTGGGAGCCATGAACTAAACCTCTTTGTTACCACCTGAGGGTGAAGAGAGGGACCACGGAGACCTTTACAAAGCTGATTTAGACAGTGATGGTTTCCTGCCAGTGCGGGTGAGGGAGGGTGGAGGCAGGATACTCTTTTCCTTGCAAGTGAAGTGATTGAAAGCAGTTTTTCTGCCTTCTCATGCCACTGGTCTCTGCTGCATCCTGCTGGTGTTGTCCTGGATTCATCTTATATGCCGGGTTGTATGCTGATACTTAAACAAAAACCACTTGGATTTAGTCCCAGCCCTCTCACAGATGTGTTGTGTTGCCTAGAACATGTTTCTTTACCTCCTGGGCCTTCATAAAGTGCTCTGAGATATGGACCTGCAAACAGTAGCGTAGTGTTACTCCGTTTTAATTAGCATCCCGCCATGCTGTGGGTTTGGAGATATCTCAGCTCTCTTGTTAGCATGCCTTACTCAAACAGGCGAAGGTCACAGCAGGCCACCATACATGGCTAAATCCTTTTTCCATAGTGGTCTGGCCCCCAGGGGAGGGAGGAGAAACATCTTTGGTAGAGCAGTGAAATTAAACTCTGGGGAGGGAGGAGACCTCAGCAAATTATTATTCAGGAGCTGCAGCAAAGATCTGGGGTGGGATGTCCCTGCTCAGAGGCTCCTGGGGCAGTGGGGACATGCCAAATGAGCCATACTCCCACATGCCGTGATTCAGGTAGTAGCAAATTTGTAGGCAAAAGCGATTTTAAGCTCTTGATCTGTGGAGGTGCCTCTTTGTGCTATTCTCAAGCTAGTTGTCCAGTGAACCTGCTTTTAGTGTCTGCCATAGGACTTTTGGACGGTTGAGAGTCTTGAATTTCTTCCGAATCCAGTGCACATGTTTTGAATGAACAGAAAGGATGAATTAAGCTGAGGAGCCTTTGCTGTGTTCTGTACATAAATACAATTGGTTATTTTACTGGGGACAGTCCTCCAAAAACAGCCTCCAGACAACTTAGTTTCGTATCATGTGGGTCCCTCTCTCCTGTCCCACTGAACTCTGGGTTTTTCTCTTCCTTTCACAGTGAGGGGGAGGGAGTTTTCCACATGAAGGGAGGAAGCTGTTGCCCTTTCTTCTTCTCTTTGTGCCTCTCTGGCCCTTTGACAAAGTTTTACACGGTTGTCCATCATCATGACCTCTGCCAACCTCCCACAAAAGTCCCCTCTTCTTGCAGGAGCAAAATCAAGTTAGGCCTAAACCATTTTGCTTTAACCATGAGGAGCATTTCTACACAGAGGGAGAGGTCTTACTGCGGGGTCTTCCATGCCCTTGGGATGGAGCACATGACTGAGGTTACAGCAGCTGCTCACAGAGCTTGTAGTCCTGGGAGTGGGGCTGTGGAGGTGGGCAGGGGCTGCCTGGCAGAGACCTGCAGGGACAAATGCCGTTTCTAACACTCAGCTTGGGGCCATCCACCCCAAGACCCTGGGAAGCTGCAAAGGTTTTGGTGTCTAGCCATTTGTGGCAGGCGCAAAGGCTGCTCCTGCTATATGCCCATTATAGATCTAGAAGAAAACCAAGAGGTGGCTTTGCTATGGTGAGGGACCTCTGAAACCACCATTGAGCTCACGCTGGGATAGAAATGCCAAAATCCCATGGCACTCAGATAACCCAGAGGACAAGTGTGAACATCAAACCTTATTGCTGAGGCCCAGTATGAAGATTTAAGAAGCATCTGCAAACTGTGATCCAACTGTTTCATGGTTGGAGGTAGCTGGAGAGCAGCCCATGTAAGGATCTGAAGAAGTTACTCAAAATGGGAGGAGACATCCTCCACTTCAGGCCTCCAACACATTCACTCTGGTTATACTGGGTTGGTTAAGGCAATGGAGGAAAAGCAGGCTTGGAATAGAGACCTGCCTTCAAATCTGGATGGTGGTGTTAACCACAAAAACATCCATATCCTTAAGCAGCATTTGACTATGGCACCGCATGTGGTTATTTCCCTACCTTGCAAGCGAGGCCGGTAGGTCCTCCTCGCTCCAAAAGTGCTGGCAGGACACAGCAGCCAGCTGACTGGCAAGTGGGATTTGCCTGCTGCAAACTAAAATGGGTGCTCATGCCTGTGACCCCAGGGGTGCTAATGCCCACTCAAAAGTAATTAATAATCAGCAACTGAATGAACCCGCCGGCTCCCATCATTGCTTTTCTCAATTCGGTGACCATCTGCTCCCTTTCCATTTCAGCTCCCAGGACAGTCGCCTTCCCTATGCAGTGCAGCATGGAGGGAAGTCACCAAAGCCAGCCTCCTCCTGATCCCTGCATCCCTCCCTCCCTGCGATGTTGTCTCCAGCTCCCTGCTTTGCTTGTGAACTCTTCAGAAGTGCTCTTTCTTGGTATGAATAACATTGGTTGGGCCACATGCCCCAGGAGCCCTGAGAGCGGGGGGGATCCCACTGCCACAGACATCACAGGCAGGGCAGGGAGTGCCAAACCGGCTTTGTGCATCCATCAGGAAGGATGGGTGAGTGGAGGGATTCTTATCACTACTTAAGGAGGGGGAAACCCAACTCCAGGGAGCTTCTCCAAAGCATTCTCTTAAAAAAGGAACACCTGAAGACCTTGGCATGTATGGAGGGAAGTAGCACTTTCCTCTCCCCAGTTACCAGTCCACATTCTTCAGCCTAGATTTGGGCTTAGGTGACATTTAGGGAGTGAGATGGCTTTAGCACTAGTGCCTCTATGCCTTTAAAGCCTCCAAAAGGCATGAGGTTAACTCCTGGCCAACCCTGAAGTCGCCGAGAAACCTCTAGAGGTTTTTCATTGCATATAGGCTGATCTAATTGTTGGCTCCTGCCCAGAAGCACAGTCCTGCCTTCTTCCAAAGGAGTCCTCCCCACACTTTGCCCCCTCCCTGACTGCATCTGACATTCGCCTGACCCCTGGGTGAGCTAAATCTGAAGTCAGCCCAGTTTTGGTGCTTTTGTACAAGGCCTTCTGAGCCCAGAGGCAGGGGAATTGCCTGGGTGCTGGTGGTAAAGGAGTGATGGAAACATGGAGCTGGAGCAGGAAATAATCTCTTTTGGTGACAGCACACCCTTACAAAGGTCTGGCTGTCCAGGGAAACTATGTCCTTAGTTTCTAGCTCCTGCCCAAGAACTGCAGCAACCCAGGGTTTAAGGTGGGCTTGTGTCCACCTGAATTTCTGCATCTGCTGCATGTGGCTAAGCGCAAGGCAGGTGCTTAGTCCGCTTTCATATACAACGGCAAGGTAGTCAGTGCAGTTAGGTGAAATTAGAGAGTGATTTTGCCAAGCAAATGCAGGTGCTTTTGTGACAGGAGCCAGACAGTCCTCTACACCCCACTGGCCAGCTCTCCATGGTCTATCACAGGAGCAAAGACACCTTGCATGTAGACACCCACACTTTGGGCAGAAAAGGCACATCTGTTTGAATCCTCAGCTAAATCCCACCCTGGTATCTCTCTGCATTCAGGGCATGGTCCAAGTAGCATTTTCTGAGCATCTCTAGCACGTGTTGAGATGATGGGATTAAATCTCCCATCCCAGAGGTAACAGACATATCCACTCGCAAGCATGAATGCTGCCGCCCCGTCTTACTAGTAGTCCTGCAGCTAGAGCATGTGCTGCAGAAACCAGAATTAGGCACCTCATGGGTGGTGTTTGACTCCATCACACATTATTAAAGACACAGCATCCTCTTGAAAGCATTCAAGAGTCATAGGAGAGAAAAGCAGGTCAATGGGAACCTGACTTTTTTTTTTTTTTTTGCTAAAGTGCCACAGGAGGCATCTCATCTTGCTTCCTTGGAGTATTTACATGTTTTAGCATTGCTTGTCTTTGGCTAGGGACCAGAATAAGAAATCAGGCAGCAGATCTCTCCTGCTGTACTCACCAAGGCTGGTATGGTTAGTTTTCAGTCAAGTTCCCTTGAAGCTCCTCTCTTAGTGCCAAAAGCAGGTAGTCCTGCCCCTGCTGTGCCTTGCCTGAGGTCTCCAGGGTGGCAGTTGCAAGCCCACGGTCCCAGAGCATCTCTGGGGTGCTCAGGAGATGGCACACTTCGTGGTTGTGATGCTCCCGTGTGTCCTGGGTATTGCATCTGCGTCCTCATGGCTGTGTAGGTACTACTGAAAACACTTCTGTGTTTGTGATGTTTTAGTCCTCTCCCTTGTTGCTAAAGAAATTGGACATTGGCGTCTTGCTGTGAGTCTGCTGGTCTCCAGTAGCCTGGCCGGATGCTACTGGTAGGTATCCGAACCTTCACATAGATGATTTCGGTTACAGCTTCCTCAGTTTGCCACACAGTCAGTATGGTCAGATCAGACGGTCTCACGGCAACTGCTGGCAGCAAACCACCCGTCAGCATTTGAAAGCACGTGGGGTGAGAAGATGTGCTTCACGAGACGTTTGATGTCCACAGCGCAAGCTTCTACAGCCACCACAGGCTGCCTGTAGGGAGGGATGGGAAGGAGCAAGAAGTTCTCATACATGCCATACACCAGACCTACTTTAGCTGTCTGATTTAGGAGGGGATGATTACTGTCCTAAAAGTGCCTATTTCTTTCCACTGACTCAGTTCTAGGTTGCTACGAGGGACTTCTGTGGGAACAGACTCAGGTTCAGTGTTAGGGCTGATGCCACACCATGCTTGGTGAATAAAGGGAGTTTAACTGATAGGTCTGCATTAACTTCCGAAGTATGTTAGCAAAAATGTCAGTTATGTTAACTGAAAAATAAAAGGCAAAACTAGGACATACACAGTGAAATAACGTCAACGAAGCAAACTCTTGATTCGAGGACCCTGCCTGGAAGCTAAGCCTTGGGCCACCGTCTCCACTCATCTGCACTTTGGATGATTTATACTGTTACTTGGGGGAGCCTGGGGATTTCTCTTACCTAATTTAAGCATCTAAATATTAAAGGAGCCTGGGCAGGCAAAGGGAAGAACAGGAGCCTCACTGATTCATCCAAGTTGTCCCCATTGCTCCTCTCCAAGCCATGACATGAAGCCCTCAGAAAGAGGTCTATGAATTTGCACTAACCAGAGGGTCCCTGCAAAGTGAGTGGCTCAGATTGAAACGCTGAACTTTTACCCTGGCAGATGAATCCCACATTTTACTGGCAGCACCCAGGACCCCAGACCAGACAAACCCGGACTCCGATGAGACTGTAGCTGCCTGATGCTGAAGGCTGCTTTGAGAGCAGGAGCAGGTGGCTTTTTCCCGCCCACGCTGAGACTGGCTCACATTCAGGTGGCACAAACTCCTTGTCAGACAGCGAGGAACATTAAACCACTCTGTAGGAGTGCACAGGCTCCCTTGCAGACACGAGCATGAGTTGAGCACCTCAACTCAACTGCCCTTCACCTCCAACCCAGGAGAGCCTAGGGACTTGCTCTGAAGGTATTGCACACATATCCCAGGCATTTGAACCGGATCATGGAGAGCTAGCTTATCAGACTGCCCTCCTTTTTTGGCAGAGAGCCTTTTCCGCTCTGCTTTCTGAGTTATGACTAATTACTTCTCATGCGGGCTTGCTGCTCTGAATCACTGATGATTAGCTGGCAGAGAGGCTCCGAGCCTTCCTGCTCAGCACCCACCCTTCAGCCCCAACTTCAGCTCTAAATTTAACCAGGACGACCCTCTTAGTTAATTACATGCATCCTGCTTTTTACTACCACATTTCGATAAATCACCAGAGACTCTCACCCATTCTCCTGACCATAAAAGCTGTATCACAGACATTGCTTCTCAGTCTAGTCTTGCATCAGCCAGATATCCATTCTCCTCAAATATGTGCACAACAACAGAGCCTCTGATAGTCTCTGCCCACCACAAATCTTCATGCAGCGTCTTTTAAAACTCAGAGCGTGTGCATGAAAACTTAGGCTCTGCCACTTTTGCCATGTGGGCTTAAGAAAGCTGGAAGTCAGGGGAGAAAGGAAATTTCTCTCAGTTAAGGGACGTGCAGGCAGAATATTGTTTTCTGCTTACAATGTCTAAGACCTTGTTTATGTCTAAGAAGGCTTTATATTTTCCTTGTGAGTCATCTTCTATACACATGCACCATACTAATTAGGCATGTAATTGAAGAATTCGTGATAAAACAAACGCTTTGTCATGTACAAATTTCTAGATTATTGACTTGTACAAAATACGAAGTTATATACTCAAAGTGAGGAGCAGTTCTTCCTTTCAGAAAAGTTGAAGCTTACAGAAAAACTCTAATATAAGTATTATCTCTGGTATAAGCATTTTCAAACACATGGTTCAGTTTATTTCTTTAAATGCTATTCTAAACATGATTTCAGCAGAAGGATTTGAGTTCTGCTTTTAGCTTGAGTCTTTGAGGGGAGGGAATTCCGAAGCTGGATATGATTTTTTTGTTGTTGTTTTGTTCAGGCCTTTGTCATTCTGGATAGAGGCAAAATACGTATCAGAGACGATCTCAACATAATATTATTCTCGTTGTTTTATGCACAAATATAAAACTCTCCTTTCTCTTGGTGTGTAAATAGGTGCGTGTAACTCAAACACAAGTTGCTGTCCCTTAGTCTGGCTGCTTTAACAAGGTATAAACCTGTAAGCACATACCTGTGCAGCTTCACCCAAACCGGCTTCAGCCATATCAAAAAGCAAAGTGCTTAAGTGGTTGCTGATGCTAAGATATTTTCACATCATGAACACTTGTTGATTGACAATAGCTTCATTAAAATTACACTGATTTCTACCAGCAGAGGATCTGGCTGGAAGAGCTCAGACCAGGCAGTGAAAAGCAAAGGCCAGCTCTGTCACGTAGCTGTCCATTCCCCAGCACCCCATCATTACAAACTCTAGAGCTGTGTCTCCAGTGAGGTATTGCTGGAGATGAGGAACGGGCAAGACTGGAGGTAGCATCGTTCACGCTCCTTCCCTCTGCATTTTTCTGCACAAAATAGTTTTGTTGACCTGTTAAGACTTACAAGCTCTGAAGCATGAAATCCACGGACAGATCCCTCCAACACATCACAGAACCTTTATTAGTGTTTATCAGTGACACAGATTACAGGAACCAAAGGCAATTAAATAACATTTAACTTTAAACTGACCACAGACTCAAGAAATACAAGTCACATTTGGCAAGGCAAACTTCTCAGTACACTGGGTTGCTTAGGTTATTATTACACTGTGAAAGAGGAATTTCCCTTACAAGATTCTACATATTCAGGATATTATTAATTATTGTGTCTTTCAGACAGTTCCTTTGGCAAGAATTCCCATTTAAGCTTTCATTATATAAAAATATAACCAATTTTCATTATGTACAAACATTACATTACACACTGTACAGGTTAAAAACACTACAAAAATGGCAGGCCATGGGCAAACCAAAAGCAAAAAAAATGTAGAAAACATCAAAAGAAAAAAAAATTAAATACTGCACATTTCATAAAAATTACATTAGCTACAAACAAATTTTTTTGTTTTGTTTGCAAATACCAAACAGTACCGATGTGATTGGAAATCTTTCCCAACAACTTCATGTTTTAAGGCACATCTTGCATATTTACACGTACAACACTGGATCTGGTCAATAACTTAAAGGCTCCCAGGAACAACCGAGTCGTGTGTGCGTGGGGATGTGTGTACCGGGCTGGGGTGTGGGTAGGGTTACACTTTCTCAGCGGTGTCAGTCTGGGGGCCCAGGTATCTGGTCGAGGGGGCTGAGTAGAGGGGCACCCCGATCTCCTGGAGATCGGGGAGCCGCGCGGGACGCGGCGGGGAGAGCAGCGTGATCGTCCGGTCAAAGTCCCTGTGCAGCACCTTCTCGTAGACGCTCTGAAGCCCCACGGTCTTCGGTAGCTGGGCCTGATAGAAGTTGTCCCTGCGGAGGGGGTCCCTGGGCAAGGACGTGCTTTTGCAGAAGGTGGAGAGGGGTGCCGAAGGATGGGGAGAGGGGTGAGGGTTGGCTCGGCCGCAGGAGGGGCTCCAGCAGCGGTCTGAGTGACCCAAGATCTTGCACTCAGCTGTACAAGCCCACAGACCTGGAGAGACAGAGGGAACAAGAAACCTGTTGTTGCCGCAGGAATAAACCCATGCCATGTAATCCTCAGAGTTATCAATCACGGGATGACTCAACGCGCTGACAGCAGGAGTCGGGAAGCGATGCTCTGTGGCACAACGAAAAGGCACGCTCGGGAAGGTAGGGTTACGTCATTTTGCTAGGGGTGCTTTTCTCACAGTTGTAACTTCAAGGGAAGATTTTTGGGGAGGGGAAAAAACCACCCACAATTCTAAAGCACTGCCAGCTCTGCTAATCTGTGCTGGGTGCTCAGTGCAGAGAGAAACCAGCGTTTAGCAGCCTGCTAGGATGAGACAGGCAGTTTGAGTCACGCAGCTCTGGAGGGAAGTATCAGGTTTCCCTCTCCAACAGCCCCAGCTAATCACAGTGCCCTGATGGGCCCCTCCATGCACCTCCCTGTCTGTCTGTCCAGATGGGACAGCTGAGAGCGGGGGCTGACTCCTTACCGTTCTGCATGTGCGTGATGAGGTCCTTCTTCAGGGCATCTCCGCTGACGTCTGAGTCGCTGTCATTGAAGTCGCTGTCGCCTTTGCCGCTGTCTTTGCCACTGAACTTCTCTGCCTCTCGGCCGGAGATGGTGTTGAAGGAGTGCCCCTTCCAAACTGCCACGGGGGGAGCGGGCTCTTTGCCGAAGCTCGGAGCAGCAGCAAAACTCTGCTGGGGTGGGGGGGATCAAAGGAGAGGGAAGTAGTAAAGGGTAAATTGACATCACAACTGCATCTCTGCCATTCACATCCTCCAAGACCCCCATCCTGTGACCCCCTCCTTCTACCCTCCCCTTTCCAGAACGCAGCAGGACCTCACCTCCCCGCTCGGTCCTCTGAGCCTCTTCTGACCCTCATAGAGGCAAGCGCTCTCGCTGCCGCTCTCAGCGGCGATCTCTTCAGCTGCTGGAGAAGGGTCGGGGCTGGTGAAAGAGGTTTTGCTGGGAAAGGTTCGTACCTCAAACACATTTCCCCTCTGGCTGCTGTCCTCCTGCCGGCCCTTCTCCAGGTGGGAGATGTCTATCTGCTCCTTCAAGGAGGTGTTGTTTTTGATTTCGTTCCCCTTCTTGCGCCTGTTGCAGGTGGTAGCGATGGTGATGATAGCCACCAGGAGGAGAGTGCAGCTGCCCGCCAGGACAATGATCACGATCAGAGGGATGTCCCACTGCAAAGCCTTTCCTTCCCAGGAGCTGGGCTTGGTTATCTCCTGAATACTGGAAGGAGCGGTGGCGGTCACCAGGAAGTTGACTGTGGCAGTCGTGGCCAGAGGGGGTCTGCCATTGTCTGTCACAGTGAGGATGACCTTGAACAGCTGTCCCAGCTCTTCAGAGAGGTCACCCCTCAGCACAATGTCCCCAGTGCTCGGGTTGATGGTGAAAAGGTCCTGCTGGGGCTCTTCCAGGAAGGCAAAGGTGAGCTCAGCATTAGCCCCATCGTCTGCATCTCGAGCTTTGATCTGGGCGACCAGGGAGTCACGGGAGGTCTTGCTGGACACGCCGATTTCCACTGACCCATTGGTGAGTACTGGGTGGATGATGACGGGAGGGTTGTCATTCTGGTCCACCATCCTGACCTTGATGAGGGTGCTGCTGGAGAGCTGCGGGGATCCTCCATCAGTGGCCTGGATCCTTAGGTCCAGCTGCTTGAGTATCTCATAGTTGAACGTCCTAAGGGCATAGATAGCCCCAGTGGCGGGGTCCACCGAAACATAGGTGGAGATGGGGGCCCCCATGACTTGGGTCTCCAGCAGCCGGTAGGTAACCTTACCGTTGTGGCCAAGATCGGGGTCACGGGCCACCACAGTGGTGATGTAGGCACCTGGGGGGTTGTTCTCCGGCACGGCCACCTCATAGAGGGGCTTGGTGAAGAGCGGTGCATTGTCGTTCTCATCACTCACCCGCACCGTGTACTGGCGGACGGTCTTGAAGGGTGGCGAGCCCAGGTCCTCGGCCACCACGGTGAGGTTATACTCAGGGATGCGCTCGCGGTCCAGCGCTGCCGTGGTAACGATCATGTAGCTGTCCTCATAGGCGCGCTGCAGGGCGAAGTGGTCGTGGCCGCGGAGGCTGCAGCGCACCTGCCCGTTGGCACCCGAGTCGCGGTCGGAGGCGCTGACGAGGGCCACGAAGCTCTCGCTGGCCGCTGCCTCGCTGACGTAGGCCACGCCGGCGGCGCTGCCGGCGCCGCGGAGGGCGCTGATGCTGATGCGCGGCGCGTTGTCATTGACGTCGGCGAGGCGCACGATGACGGTGCAGGTGGCGGCACGGGGGCTGGCGCCGCGGTCCTGGGCGCGCACGTCCAGCTCGTAGGTGCGGGTGCGCTCGTAGTCCACGGTGGCCTCCAGCGTCAGGCGGCCGGAGCGCGGGTCGAGGCGGAAGAGCCGCCGCGCCTCGGGGGGCACCTGGCTGCCGAAAGCGTAGACCACCTCGCCGTTGGGGCCCTCGTCGGGGTCGTCGGCGTCCAGGTCGAGCAGCAGGGAGCCCGGTGGCGCATCCTCAGGCAGCTCCACCGTGACCGAGCCCTGGGAGAAGGTGGGGCTATTGTCGTTGGCGTCGAGGACACGGACGTGCACGGTGGCCGTGCCTGAGCGTGCCGGGCTGCCGCCGTCCTTGGCCACCAGCTCCAGGGTGTAGGAGGGCTGGCGCTCGCGGTCCAGCTCCTGGAGCAGCACCAGGTCGGCGCAGCGCGCCCCGTCCGCCCGCGTCTGCGCTTCCACACCGAAGTGGCTGTTGAGGGAGACCTGGAAGCTCTGGATGGAGTTGGAGCCCACATCCTCGTCCACGGCCACCTCCAGCGGGAGGCGGGTGCCGGGCGCGGCACTCTCCGACACCTCCAGTGCCATCTGCGCGCGGGGGAAGCGGGGCGCGTTGTCGTTGATGTCGCGCACCTCCAGCTCCACGTGCACCAGGCGGTAGCGCTCCCGCCAGCAGCTCACCACGTCGAAGGCCAGGACGCACTGCGGGACCTGCCCGCACAGCCGCTCCCGGTCCAGCCCTGCCTCACCGATGCTCAGCTGCCCGTCCTCCTCCCGCACCCGCACCAGCGAGCTGTTGCTGAACTGCCGCATCAGTCGGAAGCTCATCTCCCCCGGAGCCTTCACCGGCATCTCGTCGGCCAGCGTGCCGATCACCGTGCCCGGCGCGCCTTCCTCGTCGGTGCGGTACCTCACCGTCTTGCAGCGGGACAGGGCCAGCAGGCAGCCGGCGGCCAGCAGCCGCAGGGGGCTCATGTCACCTGCGCGGGGGCGGCGGGACGCGGTGCAGGGCGCGACGCGCGGAAGCTGAAGGCGACTCCGCGCACCCTCCGCCGCCGTCTGCGCGCCTCCGCGCCTCCGCGCCGCCTTTAATAGACGGCGGTATGCAAATGCCAGGGCGGCGGAGCCAATGGGAGGCGGCGCGGCGCGGGCGGCCTCCCGGCAACCCGCTCGGCCGGGGCGGCTCCGGCGGCCG